>VDFB02284063.1:0-43009 GCA_007258455.2 Sequoia sempervirens | reverse complement strand
TTAGGATTGCAATTAAATGACATCATATTCCCAACACATCTAATTTATATCCTTCTATCAACACTAATTTTTGATGTGATTCCTCATCCAGTTTTACACTTTCACTTTCAAATATATTTTATAGCCTTTTTTTGTAGCACCTTCATGTCTTTCTCTTTGTAGAATATCCAAGGTAGATTCCTTCATTTGAACTTCCATCAAAATTTTCTAAGTTCTCTTCATCTCTCCCGATATAACATTTTCTTCCAAACACTTTAAAATATTTCATGGTAGGAATCTTTCCATACCATAGATCATAGAGAGTCTTTGAACTGTTCACGCTTGCTTGTCCTCTATTAATAATGTAGACTATGGTATGGATTTCTTCTCTCCATTATACATCCAATATATTTTCTTCCTTTACATGGTTCTTGTTGCTTCCTGAACTATCCTATTCTTCCTCTCCACAACCTCATTCTAATGTGGAGTCCTAGGAGCTGATAAATGTCTTTTTATCCTATAATATTCACAAAAACTATTAGAAACATTGGAGGTAAACTCACCACCTCTATCAGACCTTAAACACTTTTTTTCAAATCCATTTCATTCTTAATCATATATTTAAATTATTTAAACTTATCTAGAGTTTTTTTTTTTTGAAATGTCACCCAATTCATTCTAGAGTAATCATATATTAAAAACATAAAATACATGTCATCTTGAGAGCTTCTTGTTTGGATAGGTCCACATAGATTTGTATGTACCAACTCCAAAGGTCCTTTGGTAGAATATTCCTTAGTCTTTCTAGTGTAGAAAAATGTATTACTTTACATTTTCTCATGTGTCTGGGCCCTCATTGAAATTGGGCTTAGAATGATTTAATTTAGTGTTAATAAATGCACCCCTTTATATTTTAATTAAAGTGATCTTAATTAGGCCTTAAATATCCCTTTAATTCATTTACAAGCCTAATAAAATACATTTTTTTAAGGGGAAACTCGACAATAATTAATTCCTAAACATACATTGAGCAATGTATGTTCTAGGAATAGGGACCTAGGACCCATTCACCCATGGGCGAATGGGTCCTCCCTAAACCTTGGGACCTAAATTTAAATTATGTTTTTGGTCATATTTTAACATCTCTAAATCCATAATTCAATTTTGGCTTGTGATATTTGAATTTTTGGAAATTAAGGATACATACCTATAAATACAACATTATTTCACTAAGTTTCACCTAGATTTTTAAGATCATTTTCAATAGCATTTTTGGAGAACTTAAAGATAAATCAAGAGAATTCAAGAGTAGGTATATCATATATTTATTGCAGCAATCAAGATCCAATCATCATGTCAAAGTCTTCTTGCATCGTGTTTGATTTTGGAGCTAACATTGTGCTGTAGGTTTCAAGATCAAGTTCAAGCATTCAAAGCATCAATTTCACATGTCAAGATCCACATATGGAATTTATCCATTTCATGCAAGTTTCAGACTTCCTAAGATCTCCATTATCAAGGTTTCATTCAAGGGTTTGTTGAGTAGTAACACAACTTTTTTCATTCTTCATTTCCTCTTTTCATTCATTATTTCAATTCAAGGTTTGATTACTAAAATGGGGTTTGACTAAGGAAAACCCCCATTCCCCCAAAAAAATTACATTTTTCTAACTTTTATGTGTGATTGCAGGTTTACGTTGATGATAGATTGAAGAACTTTCGAAGTGCAAGATTGGAAAAGTTGTCAAAGTTGTCAAATCATAGAATCTACTCTATAGACATAATTTCCAACTTTCTAACACTGAAGCTTGGAAAAATTTGAAGCTACAAATCTGTGTCAGGGGATCCCAAAAGCAACAAAAAATCCATAAGTAAGGACCCATTCACCCATGGGTGGAGTCTTAGATAGCTTCCAAAAACTACCTCTTGGTGGCTGGTAAATACATCCCTACCTTCCTTAGATCTATATTATGTTTTTTGGTTCTACAAATATTGAGTTTAATATTGTTGTTTCAAGTGTTAGATTGAATTTTGGAGTTGTTTTGCTATTTTTAGTCTTTTGGTGCAAGAGCACCTACACCTTGTTGGAAAAATTGGAACCATTGAAGGTATACTAGTGGATTAGGAGATAGAATAGGGTTGATTTTGAATGTTTTGTGTTTAATAAGGTCTATTAAGACCAATTTTAATGTAACTAAGGGCTTGGAGAGTCATTTTTGTTGAAAAATGAAAGAGTTGCACAATAATTGTAAAAGTTGTTATAAACTTGTAAAAGTTGACAACTTGGGATTTGAAGAGTCATTAGAGATTGAAAGGTGGTTAAGGATGTTGGAAGTTGGGAACAGATGGGAAAAATTATTTAAGATCCTCTTCATGGTGTTTGTAGGTTGTTGATCATATTTGGAAGCAATTTCATTAAGTTTTCAACATTTAATCTACATTTTGTTCAGTTTTTCCTAAAGTTCTTTGTGCTATATGGACCCATACAGGTGTGTCATGGTCTGAAAACTTCTGAGGATGAAGGTATATGTGTTTTCTCTTAGCTAAAGTTGATTTGAAGTATTAACTCAAAATTTTGCACAAGATATCTCCTATTTATTATGATTGCCCTATTTTGCTAAGTTAAGGGTTTTGAGGGAAACAAAATGATGTTTTAACCAATCCACCTATAGTTAACCCTATGGCTTGGTGGATTGGTATGTAATATGTTAGAATATATGTTTTGATATATTAGGAAGAAAGGAGGGTTGATAAGTTGATGATGGTGTGAAGCCCTAGGACTAGATAATAATATTTCACCATGAAAATGAGGAACCAAGATAGGGTTTCAACAAATTAATGAAAGAATCTATCTTGTGAGTGTTTTTTGAGTTTGTGCAGGTGTTTTGGAAGATTTTTGAGGAATTTTTTTGTTTGGGTAAGCCCTGGAGGTGTGATTTTCTATAAACCCTATGTATTTGCATGATAAAGTGAGGGTTTCCAAGAACAACGTTATAAAGGACTTATATGTGCAAAATAATCAAGAAATTTGTTGTTTTGAAACATATATAATGACTGTTTGAGGTGATTGAGTGAAGAGCAGGTGTTTAGAAGGCACTCTCTTTGGAAAAGAGGGCTAATTCACTAGCCTAAGGCAAGGGTATGCTATTGATTCTCTAATTTGGTTTGAAGGAATCATAGTTGGATTTCACATATGTTGAATAACCCTTTAAAGGGTATCTGAATCATTCATTTTTTTGGAAAGTGTTTTGGAGAACTTGGAGGAGAAAGCCCTTAAACCGGGTTAGTTATGCTACTAGGATAGTCATGGTTAAGAGTGAGATTTGATGAGATTAAGAGACTTTTTTTTGAAGTTAGGTTGATACTCATTTGATTGACATTGTTTGAAGGTTTTCACCCCTATATTGCATCAAAGTGGTATTAGAAAAAGGGAGTAGGTCCCTTGAGAAAAAAAAGGTTAAGAGTTTGTGTGCAAGGAGAAGGTATACTTGGAGGAATCAAAATTCCTCCTAAGGGAAGTGTTGTTGCAAATAAAGTTGACAACCAAGGAAAGAAGATAAAATCCTTAGAGAGGGAAATTTCTATGTTGAAGGCTAAAGGTAGGGCTCTCTTGGAGGAGAGTGAAATAGAGGAGGAAACCACTAGTGATGAAGAGGAGATGGACCCAAATGATGTAAAGATGTTGAAGCTTATGCAGGTTGTGAGGAAAGATGGACATAGAAAAATAGATGTTCCCATGTATGGAGGTAAATTAGATGGAGAATAGCTCTTGGATTGGATAGGGGCTTTGGAGAACTATTTTGAAAGTGAGGAGGTAGGTGAAGAACACAAGCTGAAGAAGGAAAAAACCAAGTTGAAGGGACATGCCTTGTTGTGGTGGAATTTTGTGCAAGATGAGAGGGAGAAACAAGGAAAGGAAAAAATCACTTCTTGGGAGAGAATGAAGACAAAAATCAAGGGTAAGTTCCTAAAGATTATAATGTTTAATTGCTTAAAAGACTACAAAATATTAGGCAAAATGATCTAGATGTGCAAACATATACTAAAGAGTTTTATAGGTTAAGTATAAGAGAAAAACATGAAGAAGATGAAGAGAAGGTGGATAGGTATCTCAACGGTCTGAGATATAATATTCAAGATGAGATCAATGTGTTGGCACCAAAAACATTGGAGGACTATTTTCAAATGGTTGCTAAGATTGAAGAAAAACTCAAAAGGAGACAAGAGAAGGTAGCAAGAGGAAGATGCAACACATCTAGGGGCAGGGGTACAACTTCAACATCAAAATAGATCAAGGAAGGCCTTGAAGATGTTGAAAAGAACAAAGAACAAGCACTTGAAGCAAGAGGAGGATGGAGAGGTGGAAGGACAAACTTTAGACAAAGGAGAGATTTCAGTAAGTTTGTAGGTAAGTGTTATAGATGCAATGAATTTGGACACCCATCTTTCAAGTGTCCTCAAAACCAAGGTTCAACATCGGGTGGTGATAGGAAGAGTGAAAGAAGATCACAATTGATCCAATAGGAAGAATGTGAAGGTTCAAGTACCCCTGCATACCCTGAGGTGGGAGAAGCACTTATGGTAATAACTTTGTTTCAGGAACCTAAGGAGGAAGACATGAGTCAAAGAAGGAGTCTCTTCAGAACTTCATGCAAGTGTAGAGGTAAGGTATGTCGAGTGGTCATTGATTTAGGTTCTCAAGATAATATGGTGTCTAGGGAGATGGTAGATAAGTTACAACTAGAGAAAATACCTCACGTAGCACCATACAAAGTCACTTGAGTAAATGATAGTCAAACTCTAGTAGTTAATGAACAAGCATATGTAGATTTTCAAATTGGGGAGTATAAGGACAAGGTCTTATGTGATGTGCTACCAATGGATTGTTGCCACTTGCTATTGGGGAGTCCATGGAAATTTGATAGAAGGTCTATGTATGATGGTAGAGAAAACACCTATACTATTAAGAAGGATGACAAGAGCTTCAAGCTAACTCCTTTGCAGGAAAGTGGAAGAGATAAGAGTAAGTCTAAGGTTGTCATTTTTGGAGAAAGGGAGCCTCTAAGGCCTGAGGATAGTAAGTCTGATGTATTTGCAGGTGTGGAGTAGGATTATTGTGTTAGAATAGTAAGAAAGGAACCAAGGAATGATATAAGGATAGTTAGGAGTTTAATTTTACAAAAGTTGGAAGATGGACTTACACCTAAGTCTGATACAGTCAGGGTCAAAAATGAAATGTTTGTGGAAAGGCAAGTGAAACAGTGTGGAATCACCATTAGAACAATTTTGTGTCCTATAGGTAAAGGTAATGTTGATAGACAAGTAAATATTGTAGGTATAGGGGTTGGAAAGCCTATTAATGTAGGGATGCATGGTACAGATAGTGTAAAAGGACTGATGATAGTAATAAGAGGGTAGTGTGAACAAAAGAACAAAAAATTGGTGGCAGTGATGATAGGGAAAAGTATGCAAGCAAAGATAGATGGAAAAAAGTGTGGAGATGAACCAAAGGAGGAGGTAGAACTAGGAACTACTAACCCTTGTTTGTTTGCAGGTGCAAGGACTAGAGCAACATCATATTTTCATCCAGGTATAAGAGAAAAGAAGACATCAGGTCTAAACATGAAGATGAAGGAAAAATTCAATAGGAGCACAGTAAAAAAGTAGAGCAGATTGTGAGATCTCAATGCTTGAACTAGATGGAAGGGGTTTCTAGTCAGAGGAAGCATGGAGCAGTGATGAAGCAAGGAACACATTCCAACTCTTGTACCAAGAGTTTCTTTTCTATGGGGGTGTATGGTGCAGGAGCACCTACACCTTGTTGGAAAAATTAGAACCATTGAAGGTCTACTAGTGGATTAGGAGATAGTATAGGGTTTAATTTGAATGTTTTGTCTTTAATAAGGTCTATTAAGACCAATTTTAATGTAACTAAGGGCTTGGAGAGTCATTTTTGTTGAAATATGAAAGAGTTACACAATAAATGTAAAAGTTAGAAACTTGTAAAAGTTGACAACTTGGGATTTGAAGAGTCATTAGAGATTGAAAGGTGGCTAAGGGTGTTGGTAGTTGGGAACTAATGGGAAAAATTATTTAAGAGCCTCTCCATGGCATTTTTAGGTTGTTGATCATATTTGGAAAAAAATTCATTAAGTTTTCAACGTTCAATCTACATTTTGTTCAATTTTTCCTAAAGTTCTTTGTGTTGTACAAACCCGTACAAGGGTGTCATGGTCTAAAAACTTTTGAGGATGAAGGTATATGTGTTTTCTCTCAATTAAAGTTGATTTTAAGTCTTAACTCAAAATTTTGCAAAAGATATCTCCTATTTATTGTGACTGCCCTATTTTGGTGAGTTAAGGGTTTTGAGGGAAACAAAATGATGTTTTAACCAATCCACCTATTTTTTAACCCTATGGTTCAGTGGATTGGTTTGTAATATGTTAGAATAGATGTTTTGATGCATTAGGAAGTAATGAGGGTTGATAAGTTGATGATGCTGTGAAGCCCTAGGGTTGGGTAATGATATTTCACCATGAAAATGAGAAACCAAGATAGGGTTTTGAAAAATTAAAGAAATAATCAGTCTTGTGAGTGTTTGTTGAGTTTGTGTAGGTGTTTTGGAAGATTTTTGAGGAATTTGTTTGATTGGGTAAGCTCTGGAGGTGTTATTTTCTATAAACCCTATGTATTTGCATGGTAAGGTGAGGGTTTCCAAGAAGAACGTTATAAAGGCCTTATATGTGCAAAATAATCAAGAAATTTGTTGTTTTGAAACATATCTAATGACTATTTGAGGCGATTGAGTGAAGTGTAGGTGTTTAGAAAGCAATCTCTTTGGAAAAGAGGGATGCAACACATTTTCCAATTATAGGTTTCCGCATCTTGAAAATTCCATCTACAGTAAAAGAAGTCATAATACATAATATAGATCAAATTGAATGCATGGGAAATTATGAGAGAGAGACATGAAAATATTCGAGAAAAGAACAAGGTGTTTATCTAATAAACCAAAATAAAATAATTATACATACATCAGATCTATGGCAAGAGCTACCACTTTCAGCGCCTGGATCCAATTGATTGAGACGAGTGAAGACTTGATGCCAGATCTCCATTTCCAAATTGCAGTTCCTGAGATCAATACTGGCCGAAGTGAGTATCCAGTGCTAAGTCAATCCTAGAAGCAACAACAACGACCTTATCAAAAATAACATCAAATTTCCCCAACTTTGATATATATTTATCTCCAAACAATCAAAACAATGCCTGTATTCTACAAAAAAATTCCCTTTTTACAAGATTCTCCTTCCTCCAAAACTAACATAATCAAAAAGATGACCAAACCTCTCTAAAAAGATGATCATTCTTAAAATCAAAGAAAATGCTTCGATTTTCCAAAACAAAAATCAAGCACAATCACTTAATAACGCAAGTTTCCTTTTTTGACCTCTCATCAAGGTTGTGCATGCATTTGCATAAGAACCTTTCTATTCTTTTTATTGCTTTTCTTGCTTTTTATCTTCATTCAAAATTAAATACTAATTTAATTATTTTATTTTCTTTAATATTTTCTCACTTTTAAATTTGTTAATTAAATTCAATCATTAAACAATAATTATCTTTATATTTAATTGTAGAAACATGTTTATAATTTAATCCCTTAATTTAATAGCTTAATTATCTTCACACAACATATATCCCTACTTAACAACATCGTTTATTTAATTAAACAAACTAATCAACCCATTTTAAATTTAAACAACCCAAATAAAATTAATCATACCTCAAGCAAGAGCCAGACATGGAGGGGCACTAGATTACCTGAGAGTTTTAGATGAAACCCTAGTTCTTCCTCACTTGAATTTCGCCTTCTTTGAGCTCCATTTTTTAGATTTCTTGATTATGGTTGCAAATGTGATGAGAAATAAAATAATTCAATGTTTTATTAGCCTTAGGAAAGTAAAAGTTATGCCTTAATTATAGCATGACAACTTAAGCATATGAAAATAATTTTCAATTAGCCAATCATTCTCATTTGAATTCATATCGTTGATTTGAGTGCTTTAAAACAAGATCTACAACCATCACACATCTCCCTAACATCACATATTCCATTTGAAATTTACTTTATGAAAATTTGGTGTGAAAGACTTATGCATTGAAGCCTGAGGATGACACATGTCCAACCTTTTACTTTGTTAACACAAGCACATTTTGGTTTTGCATTGAAAAGCCAAAAAAAAGATGTATTGAAGCCATGAGATGCAATCAAATGAAACCATATTTCCATCCTTACATCACTCACCCTACCATTGCCTTTTGCATTTGCATTGTTGGGAAGAAAATGCACTACAAGGGAACTTAGTGTTGTAATAGAATTTAGGCACCTATCTTCATGTTATAAACCATAGCCTTAGTGCATTTTATTTATGTACTGATAATATGAAATCATGCTCTAAAGGAGCCTTGTGATGAAACCAGGAGGTGACACCTATCCCTCCTCTTACCTTTATTTAGCCATCACTTTTTACTATGTGCTCAATCCTCAAGAATATGCTCTAAAGAATCGATGCAATGAAATGATAGAGTGTGAAGAATCATACTTCCAATGGATTCTTCTCAACGTGATTTGGCTTTGTGAAGAGGACCCAAAACCATAATGTATTGAGGGTATGAATTGCAACTAATTTGTGACACCTGTCTCTACTGTAATGTAATAAACCTACTGCATTTCCTTCATGCACTTTAGGAATGAAAATACTCTCCAAAGAGGGAGCACACTACAATGATATAACACCACATTTTTGGAAGAAAATGATCCCTACTGAGCACAATTTCACTTTGTGCTCAACATTATAAAACGTGCTATGAAGGAATAGAGTGATGAAATCATAAGCTGCCACATGTCTTCTTGCTATTAATCCTGACTTACCATAATTTCATTATATGATCTCTTCATAAGAATGTGATGCACTGAAGCACCACGTTGCAATATGGTATCAACATGTTTCCAAAGTTTATCAACACTATCGAGCACATTTTTATCCAATAGGCTATTTTGTTTGAAGTTTCCATTGGGATTTTCATCAGCCCAGCCATGAATTGGATTTATCGACATCAGAGATGTTTTGGTTGGCGACAACTTGATTGGGTTTTTTTGTGGCGACGTGGAGCTTGGTAATTATGTGGGTTGGTAGTGGTGGAGTTGGTGTCCTTGATATGCAGAAGCTGAATCATAAGTTTTTGCTTGTGGGAGTGTTAATTCATTCTATCGTTGTTGTACAATGGGGGAAAATGAAGTAAATGCATGAAGAAGTAAATGCAATATTGAGTGTTGCAGTGTGGGAAAGTATACTTTGTTTAAGTTGTATTGTTGAAACAACCATTGTGGTGTTAGTTTCATAGTACACTATTGTAAAAATTGTCACCTTTGGCTCCATGGCTGGTTTGATAGCAAACTATTCCAAAAATTGATGAACTGTTGTTCTCCAGAATCTGTAAGTCATTTTACATGGGTATTTTGCATAGATGATTAATTTATTGTTCATTTCTTCTTGTTATATGTTTCTATCATTGGTGTTATACCCATTTTAGAGATTTGAAAGAGAATATCACTCTGTATGGATGGAGAAATTGTAGTTAAATCTTCTTTCTTTTGTCAAAAAATATGGTTAGGGTTAGTAATTTTTTCACTGTTGGTTTATTGTTTTAGTTATCTCTGTGCATTTCTATGGTAAGTCATTTTACATGGGTGTTTTGCATAGATGATTAATTTATTGTTCATGTCTTCTTGTTATGTGTTTCTATTTTTTGCGTTATACCCATTTTGGAGATTTGAAAGAGATTATCGCTCTATATGGATGGAGAAATTGTAGTTAAATCTTTTTTCTTTCGTGAAAAATTATGGTTAGGGTTAGTAATTTTTTTTCTATTGGTTTATTGTTTTAGTTATCTCTGTGCATCTTTGGAATTATACCCATTAACATAGGAACACTTGCAGATTAACATAGGAGCAATTGTTCTTTTCCCTTGGTTTATTGTTTTAGTTATCTCTGTGCATCTTTCGTTTATTGTTTGGAGTTATTTGTGTGTATCTTTGGCATTGCACCCATTACCATAGGAGAAATTGTAGTTAAATCTTCTTTCTTTCATAAAAAATATGGTTATGGTTAGTAATTTTATTAGCCTTCATTTGTTGTTTTAGTTAAATCTTTGTGCATGTTTGTTGTTACACCCATTAATATAGGAGAAATTACAGATTAACATAGTAGTGATTTCTTTCATACTAACCCTCTGCATATATATATGTAAGGGTTAGTATGAAAGCATAAACATATTGGAGATAAAATTAGTTTGGTGGTTGTTCAGTGTTATTCTAATAGCTCCTTTAGAATTTCTCTATTTGTCTATAATATTTAGTGCCAGGTGATGTAGCTTGAATTCTCAATGAAGTATGTGGGGTTATACTCATTTTTACATGGATGTTTTGCATAGATGATTAATTTATTGTTGATTTCTTCTTCTTACATGTTTCTATCTTTGGTGTTATACCCATTTTGGAGAATTCAAAAAGATTATCGCTCTTTACAGGTGAAGAAATTGTAGTTAAATCTTCTTTCTTTCATCAAAAAAATATGGTTAGGCCTAGTAATTTTTGGTTTTTCAGTGTTATTTTAATAGCTCTTTTACAATTTTTCTATTTGTCTATAATATTTAGTGCCAGGTGATGTAGCTCGAATTTTCAATGAAATCTGTGGGGTTATGCTCATTTTGCATAGATTATTGCTACCTATTGGATTTAGGAGTTCTATTTAATGTGACTTTGCATTCATCTATGTTGTATGAATATGTTTCATGATATTCCTTTTCCCTCACGTGTTTGAAGCTCCCCATAACAAACTATTCTTGATGATATTTTTTTTCCTAGTTGCTCATAACAAACTATTGATTATCATAGTTTCCCTGTTCTATTACGCATACTTTATTCATGATATTCTTGTTTCATGATCTATTCAAAGGAAAATTCATAATTTTTCCTTGATCCTTACTAACCAATGAGTGATGTTTAGGAACATTCTTTGTTCAAGAGGTAAGGTCCATGTCATGATAATTATATTGAAAAATTATTGTTCTCAAGAATTTGTAAGTCGTTTTACATGGGTGTTTTGCATAGATGATTAATTTATTGTTAATGTCTTCTTGTTATATGTTTCTATGTTTGGTGTTATACTAATC
This sequence comes from Sequoia sempervirens, assembly GCA_007258455.2. NCBI lineage: Eukaryota > Viridiplantae > Streptophyta > Pinopsida > Cupressales > Cupressaceae > Sequoia > Sequoia sempervirens. The sequence continues at coordinate 31,792 of VDFB02284063.1, read as the reverse complement.
TTAGAGATTTGAAAGGGATTATCACTCTTTATTGGTGGAGACATTGTAGTGATATCTTCTTTTTTCGTCAAAAAATTATGGTTACAGTTAGTAATTTTTTTGGCCATTGTTTATTTTTTGTAGTTATCTTTGTGCATCTTTGGTATTATACCCATTACCATAGGAGCAATTGTAGTTAAATCTTCTTTCCTTCATCAAAAAATATGGTTAGGTTTAGTAATTTTATCTCCCTTGGTTTATTGTTTTAGTTATCTCTGTGCATCTTTGATGTTATACCCATTAACATAGGAGTGATTGCAGATTAACATAAGAGTATTTTTGCATATATATATATATGTAGAGGGTTAGTATGAAAGCATAGGAATATTGGAGATAAAATTAGTTTAGTGGCTATTAAGTATTATTCTAATAGCTCTTTTACAATTTCTATATTTTGTCTATAATATTTAGTGCCAGGTAATAGGTTGATTTTTTAATTAAGTCTGTGGGGTTGCACTCATTTTGTATAGATTATTTCTACATACTGGATTTATGATTTTTATTTAATGTGTCTTTCTGTTCATCTGTCTTGTATTAATATGTTTCATGATTTTTTTTTCTTATGTCTTTGAAGTTCCCCATGACAAGCTATTCTTCATGAGATTCTTTTTCCCACTTCCCCATAACAAACTATTGATTGTCATAGTTTTCCCCTTCTATTCTCCATATTTTGAATCATGATATTTTATTTAGGTGATGGCAACAATTATATGATGCAATAATCTGTGCAAAATGCATATAATGCCATAGACTTAATTATAAATTTGAGCTACTTTGCTTGGCATTAAATATTATAGACAAATTTTTTATGCAAAGTACCCATGTTAAATGGCTTGTAGCAAATAATTGTTATTCTAACACCTCTTATAAAAATTTTGTACTTCTCTTCAATATTTATTAGCAAAGAACATAGCTTGAACCTTGTATCAATATGTTTCATGTTATTCTTTTTTCCTTGATCTACTTGAAAGTCCGTGGAACAAACTGCTTAGGTCTATTTATGTAGGTGGTGGAGCTTGCTAATTATGTGGGATGGTAGTGTCTTAAATGAATATGCTTCATTATATTCTTTCTCCCTCATTTGTTTTAGGTTCGCCATAACAAACTATTCTTCATGATATTCTTGTTTTCAGTTCCCTGTAACAACCTATTCATTATCGTAGTTTTCCTCTTCTATTCTCCATATCTTAAATTTCTATTTAATGTGGGTTTGAGAACATTTGTCATTTTCCTCTGATTCTTTAGTGTTTTCCTAATAGGTCTTTTCCAATTTTTATTTTTCTGTTTTATCAATATGTTTCATGGTGGTGTTTTTTTTGAACTGTTTGAACTTCCCCATAACAAACTATTCTTGATGATATTCTTTTTTCTAGTTCCCTATACAAAACTATTCATTATCATACTTTTCCTATTGTATTCTCCATATTTTAATGTTCTATTTAATGTGGGTTTTGAAACATCTCTCATTTTCCTCTAATTGTTAAGTGTTTTTCTAATAGGTCAGTGAAATGCATGTATAGATTTGAGTTTGTAGCATATTCCTGCTTACCAAAAATTCTATCACTGTCAAGACAAGGTGTAACAACAAATTCTATGTAACAGTTGGCTTGTTAATTCAAAATTTGAGCCACATTATTCCCCACTAAATATTATAGAAAAAATAGGGAAATTGTAAAACAACTATTAGAAAAAAACTTGAGAATCATAGGTAGCGCTGAAGGTGTCCCGACCAAGAGGGTATTTATTTGAAGTTTCCACTGGGATTTTTGTTAGCCCAGCCGTGAATTGGATTTCCCAATGCTGGAGCTGCCATGCCTAGTGGAAAATTTCCTAGGTTTTTTGGTGGTGATGTGTAGCTTGGTAATTATGTGGGTTGGTGGTGGAGTTGGTGTCCTTGATACTCAAAATTTGAATGGTAAGTGTTTGGTCATGAGAGTGTTAATGCATTATGTCATTGTTGTATGGTGGGGACAGACGAAGTAAATGCGAGTGGGTGAAGTAAATTGTATTGTTGTTGTACGGTGGGGGCGGACGAAGTAAATGTGGGGAAAATATACTTTGATTAAGTTGTATTGTCGAAACAACCATTGTGGTGTTGGTTTCATAGCATTTTGTATAGGTTATTTCCCTCTTCTATTCTCCATGTTTTTTTCACGATATTCTTTTCCTGTTCATCTGTTAGTTACATGTGCTTCTTAAGTGTTTTCCTAACATCTCTTACAACTGTTTCATAGATTGCTTATCTTGTACCAATATGATTCATGGATTTCTTTTTCCCTGGTCTGTTTGAAACTACTTATAATAAAGTGTTAATTGTTGTGGTTTTTTTGTTTGTATGGAACATGTTATATGTCTTATATCAATATGTTTCATGATATTTTTCTTTCACGTCTATTTGAAGTTCACCATAACAAACTCTTCTTCATGATATTCTTTTTCTTCAGCTCCACATAATAGATTCTAGCTCTCCCCAAGCTGTTGGACAACCCCCAAGCACCAACCCCGTAAGTGTGTTGCTTGCTTCCTTTTTGTTGTGTGCAATTGTATTGGGCCTTTGATGGATGCATGGTTAGTTTGTTCCTCAATTACACTGAATCTTAGATCTACAAATTTTTTCTTACACTTTGTAGCATTGTTTGATGTGTGTATGCATATATGTATATACATATGTATATGCATATGTATATGTACATACATATATGCATATATATATGTATATGTATATATGCATATGCAATAAAAAAAAGTGAAGCTCTTTTAGATGGAGGGTGCAATGAAGGAAGGAATGATGCACACATAAGTAGTAACAACATTACACTCTCTAGGGAAGAAAAAATGCACCGTACCTTCCATTTGTTACACTCTCCATCGAAAATGCATTGCATATGCAAGTATATATATGCATATGTATATTCAACCTAATTAGATGTATTCTTGTTTGATCTTCAATTAAATTTTGTCTATATTAGTTTAGTGGCCCGTAAGTGTTATTGTCATCCATGTTATACAGTTGCTCTATTTATCTTCAATATATATATGTGTATATATATCTGTGTATGTTACGTAGCATTGATTTCCACATACCATTCACAATCTACACCATCCTCTTTGTAAGGATTTTAAGTTAAATCAATTAGAAAGATACCAATGAACTAATTGTAAAAAATGTGTATAGCACCAAAGATGCATAGAGTATATATATATATATCTATATGTGTGTGTGTGTATGTATTTATGTTTTTGTAACAATTTTTTTACAGTTTCCCTTTTTGTTTATAATATTTAGTGCTAGATAATGTGGCTCTAGTTTAGAATTGATAAGCCAACTGTTACATAGATTTCTTGTGTTGTATCAATATGTTTTATGATATTCTTTCCTCTTGTTTAAAAGTTCTATTTTATGTTGGGTTTTGATCATCTCTCATTTTCATGTGGTTCTTCAGTGTTTTCCTAACAGTTCTTTTACAATTTACCTATATGTCTATAATATTTAGTGTCAAATAATGCAAATCAAATTTGGAGTATATGTATGTATATATGTATATATATGTATGTATATGTATATGTATATGTATATATATGTATATATATATGTATATGTATATATATACATATGTATATATGTATATGTATGTGTATATATATATGTGTATATATATATGTATGTATACATTATATATACATATATTGCAAAATGTATGATAAAATATATTGATTAGGTTGCATTGTCAAAAGAGCCATTGTGGTGTTGGTTTGATAGTAGACTATTGTAAAAATTGTTGCCTCCGCCTCTCTTTCAAGTTCCCCATAACAAAGTGTTCTTCATGATACTCTTTTTTCAGTTCCCCATGACACACTATTCATTATCATATTTTGCATACCAATCAGGGGTTGATGACAGATAATCGAGAACCCACATTAAACACATTCATACAAGTCAAGTAGTGTATGTAAGAGTTGGTTTGTGAATTGAAAATTTAAGCTAAATTCTTTGGCAGTAAATCCACATTAAATAGAACTTGAAAATGCATTGGGTACCAATAATCTGTGCAAAATGGCTATAAGGCCACAAAGTTAATTGGAAATTTGAGCTACATTGCTTGGCACTAAATATTATACAAAAATAGAGAAGACTTTCCTGGGGTTTTTAATGATGACGTGGAACTTACCTTTGCAACAAAGGATGTTCCTAAATGTTGCTCATTGGTCAATAAGGATTCCAAAAAAATTATGAATTTAGAATTGACAAGACAACTGTTACATAGATTGGTTGTCTTGTATCACTATGTTTCATGATATTCTTTTTCCCTCATCTATTTGAGTATCAATGTTTCATGATATTGTTTTCCACTCATATGTTTAAAGTTGCTTGTAACAAATTATTCTACTATTTTTGTAACAAGGATTGTTTTCAATTTTTAAAATTCTGAAATTTTTGTTGTGGTTATTTTGTTTGGATGGAACATGTTATATGTCTTGTATCAATATTTTTCATGATGTGATTTTTTACTCAACTATTTGAATCCCGTGATAACAAAGTGTTCTTCACGATATTGTTTTCCTTAGTTCCCCATAGCAAGTTATTCATTATTGTAGTTTCCCTTTTCTATACTCCATATTTTAAAGTTGACTATTTCCTCATCTGTTATTTTCCTGTTCATACAAGTCAAGCAGTGTATGTAAGAGTTGGCTTGTGAATTGAAAATTTTAGCTGCATTCTTTGGTAGAAAACCTAATTAAATAGAACTTGTAAACACAATGGGTAGCAATAATCTGTGCAAAATGGCTATAAGGCTGCAAAGTTAATTGGGAATTCGAGCTACATTACTTTGAACTAAATATTATAGAGAAATAGAGAAGACTCACCTGGGGTTTTTAATGACAACATGGAGCTTACCTCTTCAACAAAGGATGTTTCTAAATGTTGCTCATTGGTCAACAAGAATTGCAAAAAAATTATGAATTTAGAATTGACAAGGAAACTGTTACATAGATTGGTTGTCTTGTATCAATATGTTTCATGATGTTCTTTTTCCCTCATCTATTTGAGTATCAATATGTTTCATGATATTCTTTTCTACTCATTTGTTTGAAGCTACCTATAACAAATTATTCTATTGTTCTTGTAACAAGGATTGTTTTCAATTTTTTAAATTCTGATTTTTTTTGCTATGGTTATTTTGTTTGGATGGAACATTGTATATGTCTTCTATCATTATGTTTCATGATGTTCTTTTTTACTCAACTATTTGAAGTTTGTGATAGCAAAGTGTTCTTCATGATATTGTTTTTCTTAGTTCCCCATAGCAAGTTGTTCATTATCGTAGTTTTCCTTTTCTATACTCCATATTTTAAAGTTGAATTTTTCATCATCTATAATTTTCTTGTGGTTCTTACATATATTCCTAATAGTTCTTTGAGAATTTACCTATTTGTCTATAGTGTTTAGTGCCAAATAATGTAGTTTGAATTTAGAATTGAGAAGCCAACTCTCACATAGATTGTTTTTCTTATATCAATATGCTTCATTATATTTTTTTAACCTCATTTGTTTCAAGCTCCCTATAACAAAGTGTTTATTGCCATGGTAAAGCTCTTGTAAATTCTGAAATTTTGTAGATTGCTACAAACTGTAATCATGGCGTTGATCTATACCTTTGGGCTACTTGCAACTTTTACATAGACATATACATATATGCATATATATATATGTATTGAATTCTCTGTTTCATATTTTAAAATGTACCTATATATATATATCCATGTATACATACCAAGACTAGTGTGGCTTGTTTGAAAATCCAATCGTAATTTATATATTCAGATGTATATTGAAAAAGATGTGTATGGTATCTTTATTCGTATTTATGTAGACTTTGATTCAGAAAGAGTAAAAAATACCAAAGGACCACAATGCCTCTTTCGACAATGCAACTTAATCGCTATATTTTCTCCCACATTTTCGAGTATACTTTCCCATATTGCAACATTGAATATTGCATTTATTTCCTCTAGTGCCATGGTGCAACAACACCAGGTTGCATTAGCCCTCACATGAGCAAACACTTATGATTCTACTTCTATGTATTGAGGCAACCAACTCCACGACTGCTAAACCACATAATTAGGAAACTCCATGTTGTTATAAATATCCCCTAGAAACCCCCCCATCGGAAGTACATATGGATATATATATCTAGTTATATGTGTTTTTTAAAATATGTAGACAAAGGGAAAATTCAATGCATGTATGTACTTAATCATTTTGATTTTTGTTGTTGTATATTCTATTTCTTGCATTAAAAGAGATGAAGGAAATAGGTAGCAACATATACAAATGTTTGCATATAGGTATTTATAAAGATATAGCAAAAAATTGCATGCATACATATATAAGCAACCTCAAAAATAAACAAATACATATAGGGATATATACATTTGGATTTATTATTCCTATTGTTTTTGTTGCATCTCTTGCTATTTCGACAATATTAAAAGTGGAATGGTTATAGCCATTTTCATTTAATCAAAATAGTAAAATGGTTGTTAGATTATCAATATTTCTAAGTTGTCTACCAATTGCCATTGGATGTTTTAATATATTAATCTTTTATTTTTATTGTGAAATAGAGGTGCCAATCAGTCAACTATAATTGCAACCTTTCCTCCCTCTAAAAGGTCCTAGAACTATGTTTGTGAAATTGGGCTTTGTGGATGGATCTCTAGATCCCTCTACAATTGATTTGGTGACACCTCCCACAGGCCCTGCTATGGAGTCTGGCTCTGAGGGTACCATCCACCAGCCTCTAGATCCTGATTCCGTAAGTTTGTATTTCCTTTTCCTTATACTTGCTACAAATTTGTTGTTATTGTTTCCTTCCTCTCCTATAATAAAATTGAGCATTGCATTTCAATTCCTTTAAATTTAGGATTCTCAAATACAAAAAGATACACCACATACATTTTACTATTTATGTCTCCAGTTTTATTGGCCTTTAGGTGTATACACAGATGGCTGGCCCTAGTAAAGCATATAGATGTGGAAGTACATATTCATTGATCTTTTAGAACAAATAAAAATATCTCTTGGAAACCTTTGTTTTCCTTACTCATTTTATCCATTTGGTGTGATGATGTGCATTTTCCTTGATTGAACTTGTCTTTGTAGGCTACAAAGAAACAACCAACTTTGACTTCATTTGCAATTCATTCCATCAATGCTGGAGATGTCGTTCCCTCTTTGGTCCTTCAACTGCCGTCCTTCAAAAAATTCAGTGGTGATGAATGGAAGGTTAAGCGATACAAGGTTTTCTTGTTTGATGGACACCATATGCAAAAAGGAACCCTGCCTTCTAAATGTAATGATTTGTTGTTTTCAGGTGCCTTGAAAATAGGGTCCCTTGTATTTTTAAGAGACTTCGTATTTAGGAATGTCCAAGATTCAAGGTGGGCTACGTTGTTTCTTGTTTATTTTTAAAAATTCTCTTTCTCCTTCGTATGTGCCTAATATAATGTCTCAAATATATTGTTTTGCTTCTTTTCTAGGGCCTTAATCATATTTAGCTTAGTTATGATTATTTCTAATTGTCAAATCATTAGGACCCCTAGGTATCTATTCAAGTAGCAAGAAGAGAAAATGTTGGGGTCAGACTCACCTTCTCCTTATAAATGGACCCCTAAATTTGGTTTGCAGTTATCCCCTAAAAAACAAAATGGCCCTGCAAATGTTAGCCCTATTAAAGCTTTGAACATTTATCAAAATGTTTGGATAGTGAAAGGGTATGTAACACATATTAGATAGATGTACCATTTCCACAAACAAAGAGGTGAAGGCCAAATTTTTAGTTTTGACATTATAGATATAGAGGGGACAAAAATAGGTGTTACTTGTTTTGATGATATTGTTGAACTGCATTATGGTCGAGTTGAGGTGGGTGCAACTTATTTAATATCAAGAGGATTAGTGAAGGAAGCAAATAAAAAATTCAATAAATTAAATAGTAACCTTGAAATTGTTTTGGATTAAACATCAACAATTAAACGGTGTGACGATGAGATTTCTGTGCCAAAAAAAACCTTTGCTTTTATGCCAGTTAGTGACATAAGCAATTATGGTGATAATATCTTGGTTGATATTATTGGTATTGTAGTCCATGTTGGGTACATATCAACTGTTCCTAGGAAAAATGGAACTGAAACAATCTGGCGAACTATTAAACTACATGATATTTCTACTTCTTTCATTGATGTTAATTTGTGGGGCCCAAGTTGGCAAGAAAGAGGTGATGCCTTGGAGTAGATGTATCTTTCTAGTGATATAGTCATAATTGTTGTGCAGGGTGGTCATTTAGGCTACTCTAATGGTAATGTTATCAACACATCAACAACAATAGTCCTTGACATTAACCCTTCTATTCCTAAGGCAAACACTCTTAGATCCAAGGGCACAATCAAAGTAGAGCAAATGGTTTCATCTTCTTCTGCACCTCGTAGGTTGCATCCTTCAAATGATAGAGTTAATATTACATTCATCTTGAACAATTGCCTTGGCTTGCAAGAAACTGTTGAAGCCATTTTTAAAGCAACCATTCAAATTGCAAAAATTGAGTTCTTTTTGTTATCCTGCTTGCCCGTTGTTGGTTAACGAGAAAGAATGCAAAAGAAAATGCACATGCCCCTGTGCTAATGTTTGGTTTTGTGATCGTTGCTAGATGGAAATTGAGGAATGCAACTATCACTATCTTCTGTAGTTAAAAATACAAGACCATTTAGTCATAATTTTTTCTATTTCTTTTGATGAAGCTGCCGCTAGTTTATTGCAAATTCCAACAAAAGACCTCTACATGTTGCAGGGCAACTCTAAGTCTAGAACAAATCTTTTTGTTGTTATTAAAGGCCTTGTTTGTAAACCATACATCTTTATTTTCTTGATTAGAATAGATACTTACAATTCTGAGGACTGGCTTAAAACAACGATCATGAAAGCAACAAAAGTTTATTTCAAAGCAGAGTGTAAATTGTTGCTTTGAGACATAGTAAATATGTCTACCCCTACTCCAGAAAAAAGCTCCACTAGTGAGCCTATGCTTTGACTACTCTTTTGCACTTTCCAACATTTCTCCTATTTTTTCCTTTTTAATGCTCACAATGGGATTCTAAGACTTCTATTTTACAAATATGAACACAATTTATTCCTATGTTTGCATATATATATTTACACATTCATTGACATCTCATCCTTTTGATTTTAACATGGCCCCTAGATTGTTTTTAGTCTGCATTGTCACTATGATTCTTCATTCCTGTTATATGGTGGAATTTTTAGTCCTTCCATGCATATTCTAAATTCACTTCCTCCCTTTGTAATCATTGAATAGCAATATTATCTTCAATGGAAAACATATAACAATAGTCAAATACTAAAAATGGTTAACTAAGAAATCTATACAATACTTGTGTATATATTTTTATATATAGCAATGTTTGAACCATGTTATTTCTCTTGTGATCATCCATAGATATACATTTATATCCACATGGGTACATATATATTTTGTTATATGTTTGTGTGTAATTACTTTGACCATCATAACTAATATTCAAATAAAAAAAAATGACAATAAATAACATCAAAGTAATAAATTATCTACTGTCACATAAGCATTGGGAAAAATATCCCATATCTAAAGTTATGGACTGGCGTTTTTTTAATGAATACTTTTTTATTGAATATTAGTAATTAAAGACATGACTAATAACTCTTTAAAAGAGGAAAATCTTCCATATTTTTCATAAATATTATTTAACCAATAACTTCAAGTTTGCCATGTATTTCTATGCATATGTATCTTAAAATAATTAAATAATAGTCTACCAATTGATTGATTAGCCTAGACAAAAAGGTCAAATATAGATGTGCATCTAGGTCTAATACATATAAAAGTAAGACAAAGCTAAAATTATATCATTCTTGAACCAATCTATATAACAATTTGCTTGTCAATTCAAAATTCAAGCTACATTATTTGGTACTAAATATTATAGACAAATAGGGAAACTATAAAACAACTATCAAAAAGATATTTACTATGTAATAGTTGCCTTCTCAATTCTAAATTCATAATTTTTTTGCAATCTTTATTGACCAATGAGCAACATTTAGTAACACCATTTGTTGAAGAGGTAAGCTCCATGTCTTCATTAAAAACCCTGGGCAAGTGTTCTCTATTTCTCTATAATATTTAGTGCCAAGTACATGGAGAATAGAAGAGGTGAAAAAATTACTAACCCTGACCATATTTTTTTGACAAAAGAAAGAAGATTTAATTACAATTGCTCATATGGTAATGAGTATAATGCCAACAATGCATAGAGATAACTACAAATAGTAAACAAAGGCTAATAAGTATATGTGTAGTGTATGTATATGTATATGTATATGTATATGTATATGTATGTGTATGTGCATGTGTATGTGTATGTGTATGTGTATGTGTGTGTGTGTATGTGTATGTATATGTATATGTATATGTATAATGTTGATCTATAGAATTCTCTTATGAGCTGTATAGTCTTCTATACATTGCATTTTTTGATTAATATATGATAACACTCTATGTAATTTGCAAGGGCTTGCTCGGGCCTGTTCACAACAATGGTGGACATTGTTGACCACATGGGTTGGCAATGGTGGAGTTGGTTGCCTCGCTCAATAGGTACAAAATGGTAAAAACCTATCATGCACCTCCACTGGTTGGCACGTTGGATGGTTTAACAAGTGTTGTGTTTTTCAATTTGCACTGTCTCCTCCCCCTATTGTTGTTGTAAGTTGTTTTCCCACTGTGTTTTTTGCCATTCCATACACATCTAGCCACAAATATATATTTTTATAGATTGAAATAAAATGTTGCTTTGTAGTATTATGATGTTGGTCTCGATGCAAGCATAGATGGACAAGGATATATGAAGGTCATTTGTGGAACAATTCATGCCTAAAAAAGCCCATAGTTGTAACCATAATCAAGGTTTGTTTTATAAATTTATATTTTACTAACTTATACATTCACCCCTTTTCTTTTTGCAGGACTAGATATCCTCCAATACATACAAAATTTATACATTCACCCCTTTTCTTTCTGCATGGCTAGATACATTCCAATACATACCAAAATCAGGTATGTTTATAAAGTTATTTGTATACATTGTATGCTTTGAAACAAAACCTTTGCTATTTGTTTAATGTCTTCCTTCTAATGATATCTGTGTATTTCATCTACGAAATTCATTCTACTTTGAAACAAGACCTCTTGTATATTCTCCTTTTCCTATATTTATCAACATTATAGACAAATTCCATCTTCCACAGTTCTTTATCAACATTCTCTGTTTTAAAAAAGCTATTGCAGCAAAAGAAACACTAGGAAAAGGAATCCAACTGTATGTGAAAATCAATGCTTTGAAACATAGACAAATACACACACACACACACACACACACACACACACACACACACACACATATTCAAGACAAATAGGGTAATTATATGAGAGGTATAATAATAACACTTATTTTTGTTACTAAATACTATACACAACCATTTAGCTTTTGCGTATCGATGACACCAACTCCACCACCGCCAACCCATGTAATTACCAAGCTTCACATCACCACAAAAAAATCTAGTCAAGTCCCCTCCCACCCACGACATCTCCGACGCCAACAAATCCAATTTACAGCTAGGCTGACGAAAATATCAATGGAAACTACAAGCAAATTACTACATACACTTGACTACAATAACCATAGTCTATTCTACACATTGCATTTGTCCATGTTTCCACAGTTATCTTTTCAACTTGTGGGAAAAATTATCTCTACACACCTTTTTATTACCATCCCATCTTTTTAAAGTTGTTACACCAAAAAAAAATGCCACAATATAAGAAATCATATATCAAAACACCAAAATTTCCCCTACATTTGTGTTGCCTAATATATGATATGACTCCATTAAAATTTTCATGGGTCTTTCATACTTTTCCTTGCTCTGTGTGTAACACCCACTACACAACCTCGAAGGGTAAGAGCCAAAAGAGGACAAGATAATTTTTTTTTTATAACATAAAGAATAACTTACACAAAAAATAGTTGCCAATATGATATAACGACAACAAACATGGCCAAGCATGACCAAACACAACCCAAAGGAGAGGACTAATCCACCCTCCAGAGAAAAATCCAAACAAGAGAAAATAAGATAGCTCTAGAACTTTTGCTCCGAAACCCCCTGCTCCAGAACTTTTTGCTTCAGAATCTTTTGCTCTGGAACTTCTTGCTCTAGAACTTCCTACTCTGAAACCTTCTGCTCTAGAACTTCCTTCTCCGAAACCTTCTATTTCAGAACTTCTTGCTCTGGAACTTCCTACTCTAGAACTTTGAGCAACGACATAGAACAACAAACAAAGAGTTGCGATGCACTGAAATTATAGCAGCAACAACATAGACCAAAATAGAAAGCGGCGATGTGCCAGAATTTTTGTAGACTAAAACATGAAGGAAGTATACAACCAAAGCTTTGATTTTGCATGAAAAATATTGAAGAAAAAGTCATTATGATCATCATAATACAAGCGAGTCTGATACCAACATTGGTACTCGTAAACCAAATATAAACATCACATTTCTTCTCATTAATCTATATGATTACATTTTCACTCTCAAGCGAGTACAATATACATAAAGGAATATATAAGAGTACAAAGGCATACCAATAAATAAAATACATCAACATATAAGACAAGTATAAGAGGGATCGATTCCAACTAGTGCTCCAATAATCTATACACCGGTCCCCAATGGCGGTGGAAATGCCTCCCTACCATGTGGACTCAAAAGAGGCCACCCCACCATGCTTGGAGGTAGTCACAAGGCCCAAGTAGAAATAACAAGGTAGGGTAACATATGGCTAACACTCACATCATACACAGAGCAAACATGAAATACAATGCATTAAAGCCAATATCACAACATGAAGATGCTCATACAATAATATGTCGGGTACTACTCATGACTACTAAGGTACGAGGTACTAGAGTGCTGAATAGATGGAGTGTCATCGTGCATGCTCGAAGGGATGGCACTACATGGAACCAAGTACAACTCTCATACAGATGAGGAGACTTAATCATGCCTGTATCAATGCCCTGCCGACAAATAGGCCTTCTCATTTAACCAAATAAGGAATCCATAGAAAATATAAGACAATGAAGAAGCCACTAAAACCATCATTGAAACCATTTAAAACAAACAAGCAACATTGCTACCAAATCATTTAAACAACTGATCACAAATGCCAACAAGTAGATTACACACCCTTAAAACATTCACCATTAATTTCATAAAAGAAACCAATCATATAATCAGTATTGACCTCATCAAATCATCTCATAAAACCATCTTATAAATAGTTAAAACCACTAAGTGGAGGAGGCACAAAACATGGATTTCAGCCATAGCTCAAAGGAATGAAAAGAGGGCATAAAAATTTCATAGAAATTCAAAGTGCCCAGATTAAAAATCTAAGTTTGACCCCATTCAGATTTTGACATTTCTAGATGGATTTGACTTTTATTTTTTTATTCTATGACCTGAAATATGGTTTTGTTTAGAAAAATGCCATTTAATGCATGGCTAGGCAAAAACATGAAAAATGAAAGCCCCCGAATTAAAAATCGGACAAAGACCCAGTTGAGATATGGGCATTTCTACATGGAATCCAATTTTATTTTACATTTTTAACATGCAGTAAAAGAGCAACAATGAAAAATGTCATTATACAAGTAGGCACAAATTTGGGCAAAAATGAAAATGCCCAAAATTAAAAGACCCAGTTGAGATCTTGAAATTTCTACATGAAATCCACCCTTAAAATTTGTTTTTAGCAAGGGGATAATGAGCAGCAAAGAAAAAAATATGTTTTTTACAAATTGGGCAAAAATGAAGAATATGAAAGAACCCATAAATCAGATTTTGTTCAACAACCCATTTCATATTTGTTGGAAAAGAACAAAATTTTCCATAAGAAAACTACGTAGCAGCCAATCAATTCCAAACCAAACATTCTTCATTCCCAAAGCATTCACAAAATTGAATCAAAAGAATAAATCTGCTATAAGGAAATACAAACCTTACCATTCCCAAACTAAATTACATATAAAACCACTAGAAATTCAAGGATTCAAGACCACAGAAAAATACCTCAATATTGCCCCAAAACTGAAAAGAAAGATTGCTTTGAATAGAAGATGCAGCTAGGTTCCAAAATATGACAACAAGAAGGAAATGGCATGCTGAGACCAACAATCAAATGCCCACAAATTTCTTCTCCATATTTCTTCCAAACTCTATTGCCCAATTCATGGGGTTTTTCCTTCTCCTTCCAAAACAAAACAAAATTTCCCTTCCAAAAGAATAACTCCCTCAAAAACAAAAATGAATATATATATCAAAGACAAGGCTTCCCTCTTTTTATATATATATTAACTAAACTCCTCCACACAATAAAATAAAATAAAATATTTTATTAAACAAGTTATTAAAACTCTCCAAAGTAATTAATTAAAAACACTAAATATACAAAATTCTCTATTACACATAAAAGTAATAATTTAAATCCAACATTAAAATAAACAAGGCTCCCCAAGTAAGATTAAATAAGACTATAAGAGCTCACAAAAAGGATTAATAAAATCATTTAAATTTTTCAAATGAAATTTATCATTCTATCAAATGATCAATAAAAATCATTTAAAATAACATATTTTAAACTCTCATGGATAAAACCATTTAAATCTCCCATTAATAAAATACTATAAAATACCATATTTAAAACCATGAAAAGATGCCAATGAAAACACATCATAACATTGAGAACCAAAATATATAGCCACATAAAAGATTCACAAAAACCATAACAAAAATACCTCAATGAGACATACTGGTAAACCACATACAACTAAAAAGGTGCTCTGGATATTACCGTTAGATAACCAGATGATAAGACATCAACAAGGAAATGTTTCCCTAACAGGGTACAGTTGGCTAGGGTAGGGGACATTTGGCCAGTGACTACCTCCAGTAACCACCATCGAAGAATATGAGTATGCTCAGGCCTGTGGATCCAAGCAAAGTCAATACTTAGTACTTGCATCACTTCCAATTACACGTCAAAGTACATGTGCATATACATATAGTCCAAAGCAACATCAATCATTAGAAAGGGAGTCATGATATCGTAAGCCTCTCAAATATGAGTGTTACGACATCATCCCTTTCCTATCCATAATTGTACATAAGCAATGATAAAAATATATAAACATATAAGCATGTAATCCAAAATAATAACTAATCATCAATGCCTAATCTCATTATAGCAACATTTAACAATTAGAATACCAAATCAAAATCAAAATGCTATCTTACCAACTTGAGTTTAAAGAGATGTTACACGGTGGTTTGGCTACAACCCATGTGACTTTATTGTGCGAATATGGCAGGGAGGAGAATGAGCATGGGTTCTCCACTTTTGCCTTGCATCATCATATATTGACTACTACAAATACATAACATACTCTATTCTACTAGCTACATTTCTCCACACTTATATTTCTATCCTTTCAACTTTCCAAATCAATTATTTAAACCCAGTTCTTTATGATGATACCTATTTTCTCTATGTTATAACAATTATATTCATGCAATAATCTTTCAAAAATGTGTATAACACCACAGGCTTAATTGGAAATTCAAGCTTCATTGCTTGGTATTCAATAATATGGACAAATCATTTGTGAAAAATACCCATGTAAAATGACTTCCAAATTCCAGAGGACAATAGTTTTAAAACCCTCAAATATGCTATAGAACAAATTTGAGGGTGATGATTCTTACAATATTCTGATACCAAACCAACACTACAATGGCTTTTTCAACAATGCAACTTAATCAATCTATTTTCTTTGCATACAAACAATAAAACAACAGAAATTAACAGTTTGTTATAAGGAGGTTCAAATAGATCAGGGAAAAATAATATCATGCAACATATTGGTACTGTAAGACATGCAGTCTATGTAATAGTTGTAAGAGGTAGTAGGATAATAACTAAGAATCAGACGTATATTGTTCTTTAGTGATTTCCTAATAGTTCTTTTAAAAATTACCTATTTATCTATAATATTTAGTTCTAAATAATGGAGCTCATATTTAGAATTTATGCATGTATATATATATATATATATAAAATTATATATAATCTTGACATTGTGGTGCGATGACGCATCGGGAATTAAATACAATATTCAATGTTGTAGTGTGGGAAAGTATACTCCAAAATATGCAAGAAAATATATTGATTCAGTTGCATTGTCAGAAAAGCCATTGTGGCATTATGAATATGTTACACATACTGCACAATAAAATGCTCTGTTCTTAACAACATATCAATGCTATTTCATTGAATGCTATGGCTATATTGTAGTGATTTTATCACAATGTAGAAAATACTTATACATGCTATTTTGAACTCTATTTCAAATCACACTCTACATAAATACAAATAAACATAGTATACAAATCTATTTAGATATACATATGTATATATAAATTGCTATTCCATTCTCAAACGGGCCACACTGCTCTTCATCTACACATATGGATATGTATATCTGCCTATATGTATATTTTTACATATCAATCATGGAATTGAATAAATATATATATGTGCATATGTATATGTCTATGTTTTAGGGAACTCAATACAATTTTGTTTTTTGTGTATAATATTTAATACCAAACAAGTATTATTCTAATACCTATTATACAATTCCTCTATTTTTTTCAATATCTACTACCAAGCAATGTAGCTTATGATAGCCGCAAAGCTTCCTATGTGGATACACTGGTGGTGGTGTAACTGGTTGCCTTGATACGTGAAAATAGAAGACAAGTGTTTACCCGTGTAAGCAATTTTGATGAGACAAGCCAACTCTTACATAGACTACTTGTCTTGTATCAATATGTTTCATGTGAGTTTTGATCATCTGTCATTTATATCTAATTATTAAAGTGTTTTCCTAATAGTTCTTATACAATTTCTCTATTTTATCTAGTATCTTGAATTTTGAATTAAGAAGCTAGCTGTTACATAGATTGCTTGTTTTGTATCAATATCTTTTATGATATTCTTTTTCCCCAGTCCCGTAAAGCAAAATGTGCATTATGTATTAGTAGGTAGTCTATGTAACAATTGGCCTGTCAATTCGATGACCATTTTTACTATATTCTTCCTAAGATTGTAGTATTTTTAATATCAGTAGATTTAAACTTACTTTGTATATCTGCATTTACTTCGTCCACCCCCATCGTACAACAATGACAAAATGTATTGACCCTCATGCAAGTTGTGTAGATATATACATATATATAAATATATAAATGTATACATATGTATATATTATGATAATTCTTTACAATGATATCTCTTTTCCATCAACTTGTCAGACCAAAAAAAAACACTTCAATATTACAGAACTTGTTTCAAAACACTTGCCCTTCCCCAACTTTGTTATTATGTGGTATATGATAAGAGTCCCTGAGATTTTGCATGGACCTTACCTGCTTTTTTTGCTCGGGGGTTTGGCTAGAGCCCACGAGGCTTCATGATGCCAATATGGTTGGGAGGAGAACGAGTGTGGGTTTATGTGATTATGGATGGAAACCAAACACCACAGTCATGTGCTTCTGAGAGGACAAACAATTTGTTGATTGCATCACATTGTTAATCCCCATAAGCACATGATAGTGGTGTATGTTTCTCCATTCAACTAAACCATTTACAATGTGTAAGGCCCCTTGATCAACTCCCATAATGCATGTAGGTATTTTCTAATACGCCAATAACAATATGCCTCAAAGCATATAATTCATATAGTCATGGAAGCTAAATTTCTTATTACTTATAGATTATTTTATTTGCATTTGTGATAATGTTCTAAAAGGATATTAAGTACTAATTTTGAATGATATTTGAGCAAGTTGTGATTAAGCTTATTGACACTTTTATGTGTTTGACATTGTATTGAAAATGTGGATGTTAATTCTAAAAGCATTAACTTTAGTTTAGGTGTGATCTTGCATAATTATAATGCTAAGATAAAATTATTTAGTATAAAATAGCTTATAGTATTACTCAAAATAAAATCCATTTATGTTAAAATGAATGTTAATGTGATTATTGTTTGGAATGATGATAATACTAGCATCAACCTCAAAGTTTATCATTTAATGTTATACTTGTAATATTTGTTGCCATAGCAATTGCAACAATAAAATAATAAGGTGAATGTGGAATATAACACCTGCGTGAACATGAATACAACATACCTAAGGATCGTAAGCATTTCAAATGGTTTAAAACCACCAACATGATATACAAAGACTACATATGAAATTATGTTGTAATATTAAGGAGAAACTGGAGGTCCCAAGGTGAGATGCTAGATTCTACCAAGGGTTGGCAATATAATGATTTCCTTATTAAGCTTAACAATGTTAAGAAAAATTCCTCCATATGCTAGTTATGATGGAAAGAGGAGGCGCAATGATGCAGGGGGTAGATAGGAGGACAGATGAAACTTATTATACTTGCAAGTGGTAGGAAGGGTCGTTTAAGGCATGAATCACCCAGTGAGGTAAAGCCAAATTTTCTTGTGTAAGGCGCCATCTAAATTCAAGCAATCGTCTCATCTTATTAATGTTTCATGTCAGGGAAATATTATGTAACGTATCTTCACATCTTGTCTGATCGTATGGTTGAACTATTTGGTTCACTTGTTTGAGTTGAAATGAATAGATATTAAAATAATATGTTTGTGATGATGGGAGAGCTTTTATTTCGTCTCCTTCTCTAGCTATGAGATCGATAACAATGAAAAGGAAATACAATACCATTAAGAAGGCAGATGGAGCCATTTAATAGGGGGCAGTTGTCCTAGGCAAGGAGGGTAGGGGCTAGCAGAGAGAGAGGGGAGAAATGGATGGGAGTCCCAATCTCCTATCGGCAAGTTTTGAGAGGAAGAAGGTTCTTCTATTATGGAGATAAATGGGTAGTAATGGTTGTGGGGAGGCTGAGCTACAAGAATATTGGAGCACTTGGTTGTTCCATGGCAGAGATTTGTATAGACTAGGGAAAATGTGCTCAGCGCTAGAAGATCTTCATGCCGCTTTATTATCAATGAAAGGGGTAGGCACAATAACCTCTAAAGTCCATGCTCTTATTATATTGATGTGAGTAAACTAAATTTCCTGTGAAAAGAAATTAAATAGTGGCAAGCATTGGTATCAAATTAGACCAAGCTATATAATAAAATCGCTATTTCTGAGTTATTTTGTCTTCCTGTGGATGCTATTAAGTAGACTGGTATGATACATATTTTCATGTTTTAAAGCCCACGCCTACCTATCTATTTCCTTCTATTGGATATTTAATTTTAATCGCATGGAGCGAGGTGTAATGTCAGTTGATTGAGATGAAAGATGAAGCAAACCATATGCGCGACAGATTTAGCCTAGCTTGTGCCGTGCTAGAAAGGTTCTAGTTCGAACAAAAGAAAATTTATAACAAGTAATAGGGTTTTGATCTTTATTTGAATAAACATTACAAGTAGATGTTGGAGAATACTAATCTGTAGTCAATATTCGAAGCTACTGCACAAACCTTTTTTCTTCAATCTGATGACAGGGAAATTCATGGTTTGCTTGATGAGTTTGTGTTGATCTATACATGTATTACTATAATGGTCAAACAGTGGAAAAATTGTTTGGACATTATTTCATTCGCTATTGATCTTCTCCAACAAATTCCTTTAATAAGTTAAGATTAAGATGATATGATATTTAGCTAAATTCACATGTCTGCTTTAAAGTTTGATCAATGCTCAACATCAAAGAGCTGAGCATTCTCTGAAATCAAAAGAATACCTATAAAGATATGACTGGCTCAATGCTTGAGCAAAAAAAAAGAGATCTATGTTCACCAATACTATAGAAAGCTACATGGGTATATTCATAGTTAAATAGCGCTCCCAAGTGCATATGAGAAGGCCTGAATCTAAGATGCAGCAAGTCCATTTCGGAGAATTGAGTAACACAGTCCTTTACTCCTGTTAATTCATTTGTTTGAAAGTTTCTTTAGCCCTTTTTAAACAAATCCGTTTTGTGCATTTCTTGCAAATATTATTGTCCCAGAGAACACATTACTTTAGGCCTTCTATCAAACAGTCCACGTGCCTTGTCTATGCTGCTACATTTCATATACCAGACCAATTGCAATTACATCATCTAACAAAAAGTTTCCCTTTTTCTGTTATACATTGGTGGATGTCCCTAAAATTATTACTGGATATTTGACATGGCGCAAATCATTATAGTGCAAGCCTATTTTTTTTTCTCTGACAGTTTCATTTAGGATCACCAACAATCTCCACTAGATCATACTTGAAGGTTCTTAACAACTCTAATAGTTGTTCCAAGGGGTAGGTTTAAGAAAGAAAATGCAATTGCTAACTTCTCACTTGGCGGTTGATAAATAATCAATTTCACCTACTTCCATAGCATTAAATAAATTCCTTGAATCTGGAAATTACCCTGTCTCTTTCAACTACCAAACCAATACCTTCAAACATTGCATTGATCTTCTACGTCTGTGAATACGATTTGTCTCGCACACAAAAAAGTGTACCATTTTATGGCCTTCAATCCAACTACATCCCGGTATCTTTCTAATTCCTCTATCCTTCATCGATCTCCTTACCATTTAAACCTCACCACACCTACTGATATCTGCACAATGTTCTTGAGAAAATACATGAGTTGCAACATTTTTAGGATCCAAATAAAGATGTGTTCTGGAAAGACTCCTCAACATATGTTCATATATGATCTGCAGGCACCAAGTAAACACAATCCTTATATGATGCAGATCCTTTTCAGAGAGCTTGGAATGTATGAACATGACCCTGTACAAAATGTTGGGTATGAATTTTGAGCTAGATAATTTAAGTTGGTTCAAATTGTCCATCCATATCCCTGTGTGGGAAATGATATCTTTGTGAATACTCCTCAAGTTTCGATTCTCCTAGAAAAGAGAGCATGTGACAATCATGGAAATACTTACTGGGTAGTTGCATTCGATGTTTCATCTTTTAGTTGGAAACCATCTTAATTTCATCCTTTCAAGGGATACGTGCCACACTTCTATCTTTAAGAGAGGTTTTGGGATGGCTAAATAAGTTGTATTTTGGGGAGTTCAAACTGGAGCTCTCCAAAATGTGCTCTGCTGCAAACTAATCATTCTTTTATTTATAAGAGCAACTTTCTAAGTTTGTCGTTATTTGATGGTTGATTTAAAATAAATTAATTGTTAATAGGATTTAATCATTATTATTTCTTTATTCTATTTAAGATAAATATTTTGGAAATTTGGAAAATTATATACTATTGTCTATTAGTAAGTAAATCAAGTTAAATAAGTTGTAATAAATAAAACATCTAAACTAAATGTTTATTAGAAAATAAATAAATAAAGATAAAGATTTGATCGGAGAAGATTTAATCCATTTGACAAACTTCATGCATATCAAAAAGTAGTTAAATAAAACTTTACTTTTAAATTAGAATTCAGATTATATTGTTTACTTAATATCTTGAACTTCTAAGGAAGATGGTCTTACCCTTTTCTTATTTGATTGTGCTTTTCAATCAATCTCAAACACATTGAGGATATAATGATCCCCCTCAAATATTGAGGGATATCCCAAATATCCTAAAGATGACCCACCTATTGTACACCAAAAATTATATATGTATATACGTGTAAAGATAGATAGAGAGTAAAATAATAAAATAGAATAAAATAACTTCATCGATTAATTGATCATTAACCGATAATATATATGGCATGTAGGCGATGGAATATTTGGGAACCTAAATAAAGGGCCTATGTAAAATTAACTTATAAAGATAAATGCTTTAAATGCACCTTGATGTTAGGTTAGATTAGATAATTTAGATTGATTTGATTGCTTGCATACTCTAACTGGAACACACACATCCACGTTTGGTTGGTTGGTGAATTTAATTTTATTCACATTAGAAGCATAGTGTATGAAGCATTGTTGTTTTGATCTAGTGACTATGATTTTAGTTGATGATGTAATCATATATTAAGTAAACTCAAGATAAGGTTTTGATTTATGGAGTACTACCAAATAATGAACGCTTGTAGGTTCTCTAGTAAAATGTAAGTTACCTAGTATGGTGGAAACATATTGAGTTCTAGTTGAATAGTTAATGTCGTGAATAATATTTGGCTTTGCTATAATGTAGATAGTCTGGGTTACATCACCTACTTATTATTTCTAATAATGGTGATAAGGATTAGATTAATTAAGAGTAAATTCATTATTATATCAATTTAATAATTTCATTTTTATAGTGAGAGGAGCATCCTAATCTTATTAATGTTATATTGCGATCATTGCATTGTTTGGTTTTAAACCACATACATCATTATAATCATCTATTTTAGACATGATATGACCGTCATCATTCTAGATGATATTTGGTGAGCCTTTATTGTTAGGCAATCCTTGTGTAGTGTTATAATTGGATTTGTTAACCATTACCCTATAGAGAAAAGAAGCCATACAGATTAACCATTGTTGTCCATTTGTTTTTGTGTATTTTCTATGTTGTTGAGGATTCGTTCGGAGTTAAACGTTGTTGAATTGTGTCATTGTTTGTAAGACGATAATTATTGAATCAGGGGGGATAAACCTAGGATATAGGTGGGCATGTAAATTGTTTTCTCTTGTAAACTTAGCACTTAGGAGAATATCCTTGGAGTGTGTTTCCTAGTATAATTTTTACCCAATTCTTCAATCCCCGGGTTCACCTAAGTGGGTGGCAGCTGACTATGGAATTGTCTGGGGAAAAGGGCCCTACAAAGGGTTGCATACCCACTCTTTTAGTTTTTAATTAATGGATTAGAGGCATAATATGAAGTTGAGTAGAGAAGTGAGTTTAGAGTATGTCAGTGTTATTGGGTTATGAGTGTGACTATGGTAGAGCTATCCTTAAGCCTGAGGTTTATCCCTTACTATCCAACCATGGGTGAGATGGTTGAAGTCTAGATGTCGAACTATGGTGCCTCTGCGAATTACATACATAGGCAAGGCCATCTGATGACGAGCCCCCGAGGACTAGGTCTGGCCCCTAGGATTGTTATCTTATATATTCTTATAATTACTACTGATATACATATATATGTTATTATTGGCATGCGACTTATAGAATGTTTCAGGTTATTTTTAGGTTGGTTGAGCTATTCAAGTCTACCTCAGAGGCGTGGATTCCACATCTCCTCTCGAACTAACCATGATGGTCTAAATAATCTAGTTATCAAACTAAAATAAATATAGTTTATGACTGGTCAAAAGTTTTATGCTTTCTGGTAGTGCCTGCTTTGGTAGCAAAATTTGAGAGGTTGCATGTGTAAGTGAATTTTTTTTTAGAATTTATGTTTGTCCTTAACTATATTTTTGAGTGTTAAATTTAAGGCATTACATTTGGTATCAGAGCCAGGTTGCAACACTGGGCACTCTAGGAATAACATGGGTCTCATAGCTTTGTATGTTTGAATTTTGTCAACATGTGAATCAGTTGGAGTTTAAATTAAATGTAGTCAATAAATTTTGAATAAACCCTTTGTTATAGGAATTAGAAGAGTTTTTTTTTTATAATCAAACTTAACCATATGAGACATTTAGCTAATGATACTTAACTAGAAGAAAACCAATTTGGTGAAGACCAAACCAATGAGTTCATCACGTTTTTTGTAGATAATATGAATGTTGTGAAAGAGGGCAGTTTAATTAATAAGGATTATGTGGAAAAAATTTACATTTTTATTTTATTTTATTTTATTTTAACTTTTTTTTATTCTCTATTTTGAACTTTAAAAGGTAGGTAATATTAAACACAACTAATTAGGGGTTCAATAAGCGAGTGGAAAAAAAAACACAAAGCATCATAATGTCCAAAATTATGGAAACCTAAATTATGTCACCTTGCACACACCCCTAGACTTGAAGGGACATTGATAACCTTTATAGAAATTAATTTATTCAATTATTATGAATGGTATAGTACAACTTGGGTAAGTTAAATAAAATTATTCTTGGTTATACAGTTAAACCTTGAGAATTTATAAGCATTTCCAATGCTCATAGTAGGCTTAATAGAATTTGTTGTAGAAGTTTAATGAAATGTTTAACCTACTAAGCCTTATGCAAGATTGATTTGAAATAAATGGCTAAAGGTTACTCTATTAAGGGAGTAATATGTTTAACGACTAGATTAGAAATAACATAATTAATTTAGCAATCCCTAATCATAACTAGAGTTTTGATGGAAATGAAATCAAGGATGCCACCTATGGAGTGATTGAGCTTTGCTCCATTTTGAGGCAATTACGTGCAACTTAAGATCTTAATTTAGTTTCCAAAAGAGTCTTTTTATTTAGTGCTTGAAAAAAAAAGAGAAAAACCCAAGAAAATTTACCTTTTGTTTGTAAGTAAACTTACATAAGCAATAAAATCCACTAGACTCAAAACCTTGTATTATGTAGAAAATCTAATTCAAATAAATGGAAAAAGTTACATCTTATCTTAAGGTAAATGGTGGAACAATAAACTTGTTTAAATACCTTCCTAAGTAAACAATTATCTAGAATATTTAAAGGAACCATAGAAAAACTACTCAACTTTTATCCTCAAATGTTTATAGACTAAATTAGCAAGCAAAAGGACATGATTGTCTAGATTCAAGTCAAGGGTGAAAATGCATGGAATGTGATAACTAGGATATGGGTGTTGAAATTTAGTTGATGTGGTGCTTAAATGAGTCCTTTGGTAGTTAGTTAAATTTTATATCTTTTTTTAAAGGACCTTGTTAAACGTGGATTGGTAAATAAAATACTATATATGGCAAGTTATTCATTTTACCTTTCTAGAACATTTCCAAGGACTAAAGACTTGATAGTGTAGAAATAAGAAAGTATAGATGTTAGAAAGAAATTAATAACATATGCAAGTAGGTGTTGTACTTAAGATTTGTAGAAACTCTCTAGTATTGGTTAATCAATTGTTAGTTTAATTTTTAATCCAATAATAGATCATGAGTGACTTATGGTGAATTATGTGAACAGAGAATTAAAGTATATGGATAGGAGTCATTAAAATTGACAAGTAAAATTTCTATTATTATTGTGTGCTACTACCCCTAGCTTATATTCACTTAAAAGAATGTATACACATGAGTATAATCAAGGAAAATTAAAGCTAGTTAAATTTATAGTACTTTTTACTTCTCGGGTTGCCTTTGTGTCTTATAAAGTTTAGAGGAAATTGTCATCTTAAAAATGAAGAACATAGCAAGTTAGGTGATTCAATCCTAGGATATATAGTGCAAAGTTGTAAAGATATATGAAGGCTAATGTGTTACAATAAGTTGTTTAATATTTTATCTTGTATCTTATGCACTAATGGAAATATTTCCTTCTAATGCAATGTTCCAAAAGATGATGGTTGTCAAATTAATTTGTAACTAGGAACATCCTTGCAACATGTAGTGTAAAATAGAATGGAATTACCCTTTTATCTAGACTCATTAGTTAACATAACAAATCTAGTTGAATGAAAATGAAAATGAAGCCTTGTCTGAACATAGAGATTTGACTTGAGCATATGTGTAACACAAGTACCAAGTAATAAGATAAAGAGTGTGAAGCATTATGTATTTCCAAATCTACGAAGTTAGAGTAATATCTATGCTATAGATATATATCATCTGAAAAATTCTCTTATTTATGCAAATGAGTAAATATTAACAAAACCGTTAAACAAAGTGATCATGTTGTAAAGTAACCAATTGTGTGTGGATGTAACAACATTTGTACTAGTGTGTAGTGAACTACATAAAGTGTATGGTGTTGTGGCATGTCATGTGGAAAAACCAGTATATGTG
This sequence comes from Sequoia sempervirens, assembly GCA_007258455.2. Lineage (NCBI taxonomy): Eukaryota > Viridiplantae > Streptophyta > Pinopsida > Cupressales > Cupressaceae > Sequoia > Sequoia sempervirens. The sequence continues at coordinate 5,611 of VDFB02284063.1, read as the reverse complement.
TTGTGCCCAAGTGTGAGATACAAGTTATCCAACTTGGGATAAGGGTGGTGGATGTCTAGTACGATCCCTTATGAGTACCCTTTGTGATGGACTTTATGTAAGTCGGCTAGTTGTGTGTTTATGTAAATGTGTTAAGTGTGTGGATGAGTATTTACTAAATGAAATGTGATGTATTCCCTTGTGTTAGTCTTATTTGTATGTTAAATGTGTACCCCTAGTGTTTGGTTCCCCCCTATGGGAGTGCGATGCTAGCTAGTGTAAATAGGGGTTGAGAGGCACATGTTCTCCCATTGGGAAATTACGAGCTCAGGAAATTGTCCCTAATCCTAACAAAGGATCTATGTCAAGTCGTTATAATCCTCCCATGGATGTTGACCGTGGCCTACTCCCCCACATTTGAGAGCAATACTTGTTGGTTCATAGTGCAAACCTATTCCTGGATGTTTATAACCCATGGGTAAAAGATGAAATTTTATGGACCACCAGTTACTTATATTTATGTGGTCAGGGACCACCAATGATTTATATTTATGTGGTTAGGGACCACCAATGATTCATATTTATGTGGTCAGGGACCACCAGTTACTTATATTTATGTGGTTAGGAACCACCAATGGTGCAGATGTATGGGGCAAGGAACCACCAGTTATTCATTTTATGTGGTCAGGGACCACTAGTTATTGCATGCTATTATACTTACATGGTTAGAGAACCACCATTCCCCTCCTCCCCTTAGGTGGCTTATCAAGTCACGTGGTGCTTGTAATGTACAAATTTTATTGTTGAAATATGAATTATTTGTAATTCTTAATTGATGTTTTATTTTATTATGCGCCAACAATATGTAATTTTAAATTTATTTAATTAGGCTGTTTAGCCATTTGGAAGTTGTTATATAGTCTAGTTTTCCTCAAGGACTTGTTTAATTTCTCATTTGAATTATGATTGGAATGTTGCAATGTGGCTACAATTTATCTTTATTTTGTTTCTCTCTTGAATTTATAGTTCCCTCTTGGGGAGTTTTATTGAAACTTTGGTTTATGATCTTGTGTTATTTAGTTTGAGGCTTTCTCCTTGGTTGCAAATTGTTGGCATGTGTGGTGTAATGTGGAATCTGTAAACTACCATATCCTAGCGGGTTCCCTAGCAGATCGTATAGGGGAGTAGATGCGTTGGGGAATTATTTTGAAAGGGAATTGTAAATGGGACCGGTATGGGATGGTCATTAATCCATTCTTCCCTTCATTCTATTATTGTTCATATCTATATGGAGGATTCCTTAGAGAAGGAACTTGAGATCATCTTCTTGAATTGCTATGGTATCCAGGAATATCCATCCTTGTAAACCCCATTGTGTGAGCCTTATGTTGTAAATTATGTGATTGTATGAGGACAGGCACACCCATTGGGAAGAGCATCCTTGCTATTGTTTTGTGTACATGTGAAACTATAAGTAAAATGTGATGTGGCATACCTATGCTCACTATGTGAACAAAACTAATGAGGCAAGTTAATATTTCTTGATACATGGTAAGAGTGCCATAATTATAAGGTAAAATGTTTTCTTAAGGATATATTTGGACAAAATGTGAAGCTAATAATTTGGAGACATGATTGGCCATTGAAACAAAAAATATATATATTTTCTAACATCATGAGTGATGTTTATGGTGCAAGAAATTTTGAGGTGTACATCAAAGGTTATGAATTCATTTAGATATATTTTTTTTGTGTAATTTAATTGTGGTTGGTTACACTGTTAATTATTAGAGTTACATGGATGGTTCTTAGCATTTGTTAAATTTAGTGTATATTAGATAAATGTTCTCTTGTGAGAAATTTTGTTCTAAGCATTTGAATGTATAATTCATTGAAGAAGTTAAGTTTGATTATAGTTAAATGTCTTGATTATTTCATCATGAAAGTTAAGTAATTAGTATGTGTAATAGATTAATGTGTGTCGCTATAGTGAAGTTAAGTTTCCAATCTTTAAGGACTTCCGGGAGGAAGTCTATACAAGGGGGGGAGAATGTAAGGCCCCTTGATCAAATCCCATAATGCATGTAGGGATTTTCTAATACACCAATAAAAATATGCCTCAAATCATATAATTCATATAGTCATGGAAGCTAAATTTCTTATTACTTATAGATTATTTTATTTGCATTTGTGATAATGTTCTAAAAGGATATTAAGTACTAATTTTGAATGATATTTGAGCAAGTTGTGATTAAGCTTATTGACACTTTTATGTGTTTGACATTGTATTGAAAATGTGAATGTTAATTCTAAAAGCATTAACTTTAGTTTAGTTGTGATCTTGCATAATTATAATGCTAAGATAAAATTATTTAGTATAAAATAGCTTATAGTATTACACAAAATAAAATCCATTTATGTTAAAATTAATGTTAATGTGATTATTGTTTGGAATGATGATAATACTAGCATCAACTTAAAAGTTTAGCATTTAATGTTATGCTTGTAATATTTGTTGCCATAGAAATTGCAACAATAAAATAATAAGGTGAATGTGGAATATAAAACCTGTGTGAACATGAATACAACATACCTAAGGATCGTAAGAATTTCAAATGGTTTAAAACCACCAACATGATATACAAAGACTACATATGAAATTATGTTGTAATATTAAGGAGAAACTGGAGGTCCCAAGGTGAGACGCTAGATTCTACCAAGGGTTGGCAATATAATGATTTCCTTATTAAGCTTAACAGTGTTAAGAAAAATTCCTCCATATGCTAGTTATGATGGAAAGAGGAGGCGCAATGATGCAGGGGGTAGATAGGAGGATAGATGAAACTTATTATACTTCCTAGGGTCTACCTATATTTTGGCCTAACTTGCAAGTGGTAGGAAGGGTCGTTTAAGGCGTGAATCACCTAGTGAGGTAAAGCCAGATTTTCTTGTGTAAGGCGCCATCTAAATTCAAGCAACCATCTCATCTTATTAATGTTTCATGTTAGGGAAATATTATGTAAGGTATCTTCACATCTTGTCTGATCATATGGTTGAACTATTTGGTTCACTTCTTTGAGTTGAAATGAATAGATATTAGAATAATATGTTTGTGATGATGGGAGAGATTTTATTTCATCTCCTACTCCAGCTATGAGATCGATAACAATGAAAAGGAGATCCAATACCATTAAGAAGGAAGATGGAGCCATTTAATAGGGGGCAGTCATCTTAGGCAAGGAGGGTAGGCGCTAGCAAAGAGAGAGGGGAGAAATGGATGGGAGTCCCAATCTCCTGTTGGAAGGTTTTGAGAGGAAGAAGGTTCTTCTATTATGGAGATAAATGGGTAGTAATGATTGTGGGGAGGCCGAGCTACAAGAATATTGGAGCACTTGGTTGTTCCATGGCAGAGATTTGTATAGACTAGGGAAAATGTGCTCAGCGCCAGAAGATCTTCGTGTTGCTTTATTATCATTGAAAGGGGTAGGCACAATAACCTCTAAGGTCCATGCTCTTATTGTATTGATGTTAGTAAACTAAATTTCTTGTGAAAAGAAATTAAATAGTGGCAAGCATTGGTATCAAATTAGACCAAGGTATATAATAAAATCGCTATTTCTGAGTTATTTTGTCTTCCTGTGGATGCTATTAAGTAAACTGGTATGATACATATTTTCATGTTTTAAAGCCCACACCTACCAATCTATTTCCTTCTATTGGCTATTTAATTTTAATTGCATGTAGCGAGGTGTAACGTTAGTTGATTGAGATGAAAGATGAATCAAACCATATGCGCAACAGATTTAGCCTAGCTTGTGCTAAGTTGGAAAGGTTCTAGTTCGAACCAAAGAAAACTTATAACAAGTAACAAGGTTTTGATCTTTATTTGAATAAACATTACAAGTAGATGTTGGAGAATACTAATCTGTAGTCAATATTCAAAGCTACAACACAAACCTTTTTTCTTCAATCTGATGACAGGGAAATTCATGGTTTGCTTGATGAGTTTGTGTTGATCTATACATGTATTACTGTAATGGTCAAATAGTGGAAAAATTGTTTGGACATTATTTCATTCTCTATTGATATTCTCCAACAAATTCCTTTACTAAACTATTAAGATTAAGATGATATGATATTTAGCTAAATTCACATGTCTGCTTTAAAGTTTGATCAATGCTCAACATCAAAGAGCTGAGCATTCTCTGAAATCAAAAGAATACCTATAAAGATATGACTGGTTGAATGCTCAAGCAAAAATAAAGAGATCTATGTTCACCAATACTATAGAAAGCTACATGGGTATATTCACAGTTAAATAGTGCTCCCAAGTGCATATGAGAAGGCCTGAATCTAAGATGTAACAAGTCCATTTCTAAGAATTGAGTAACACAGTCCTTTACTACTGTTAATTCATTTGTTTGAAAGTTTCTTTATCCCTTTTTAAACAAATCCGTTTTGTGCATTTCTTGCAAATATTATTTTCCCAGAGAACACATTACTTTAGGCCTTCTGTCAAACAGTCCACGTGCCTTGTCTATGCTGCTACATTTCATATACCAGACCAATTGCAATTACATCATCTGACAAAAAGTTTCCCTTTTTCTGTTATGCATTGGTGGATGTCCCTAAAATTATTACTGGATATTTGACATGGCACAAATCATTATAGTGCAAGCCTATTTTTTTTCTCTGAGAGTTTCATTTAGGATCACCAACAATCTCCACTAGATCATACTTGAAGGTTCTTAACAACTCTAATAGTTGTTCCAAGGGGTAGGTTTAAGAAAGAAAATGCAATTGCTAACTTCTCACTTGGCGGCTGATAAATAATCAATTTCACCTACTTCCATAGCATTAAATAAATGCCTTGAATCTGGAAATTACCCTGTCTCTTTCAACTACCAAACCAATACCTTCAAACATTGCATTGATCTTCTACGTCTGTGAATACGATTTGTCTCGCACACAAAAAAGTGTACCATTTTATGGCCTTCAATCCAACTACATCCCGGTATCTTTCTAATTCCTCTATCCTTCATCGATCTCCTTACCATTTAAACCTCACCACACCTACTGATATCTGCACAATGTTCTTGAGAAAATACATGAGTTGCAACATTTTTAGGATCCAAATAAAGATGTGTTCTGGAAAGACTCCTCAACATATGTTCATATATGATCTGCAGGCACCAAGTAAACACAATCCTTATATGATGCAGATCCTTTTCAGAGAGCTTGGTTCTGGAAAGACTCCTCAACATATGTTCATATATGATCTGCAGGCACCAAGTAAACACAATCCTTATATGATGCAGATCCTTTTCAGAGAGCTTGGAATGTATGAACATGACCCTGTACAAAATGTTGGGTATGAAGTTTGAGCTAGATAATTTAAGTTGGTTCAAATTGTCCATCCATATCCCTGTGTGGGAAATGATATCTTTGTGAATACTCCTCAAGTTTCGATTCTCCTAGAAAAGAGAGCATGTGACAATCATGGCAATACTTACTGGGTAGTTGCATTCGATGTTTCATCTTTTAGTTGGAAACCATCTTAATTTCATCCTTTCAAGGGATACGTGTCACGCTTCTATCTTTAAGAGAGGTTTTGGGATGGCTAAATAGGTTG
>VDFB02284062.1:0-29989 GCA_007258455.2 Sequoia sempervirens | reverse complement strand
TGTGTGGAAGTCTATATGGACGACTTCACTATATACGATTCATTTTTTTATGAAGCCCTCATGAATCTAGACAAGGTGTTAAAATAGTGTGAGGATCATCAGTTGTCCCTGAGTCACGAGAAATTTTTTCTCATGGTGGAACAAGGAATAGTGTTGGGACATCATATTTCAGCCGAAGGAAGTAAGGTTGATCCTAAGAAAATTGAAGTCATACAACAACTCGAGATCCGAAAAACACAAACTGATGTTAGTAGTTTCTTAGGGCATGCTGGATACTACCGAAGATTCATAGAAAACTTTAGCAAAATTGCAGCCCCTATGTTTTCTTTCCTCCAAAAGAATGTATACTTCATTTGGACGCCTGAGTGTCAGTCTTCATTCAAAATTATTAAGGAAAAACTCATCTCTACCCCTGTCCTTCGAGGACCTAATTGGAATCTTTCGTTCCATATTTATGTTGACGCATCCGATGATGCCATTGGAGCAATTCTAGGGAAAGAAGGTGAGAATGGGGGAAAATATGCTATATACTTCATCAGCAACACCAACAGAAAAGAACTATACCACAACAGAGAAATAATTCCTAGCTGTAGTGCATGCAATCAAGAAGTTTCAACATTATGTCACGAGATATAAAGTTACAGTGCATATAGATCACTCATCCATTAAGTATCTTATGAACAAACCAGTGGTAACCACAAGGATAATTAGGTGGTTACTTCTCCTCCAAGAGTTTAATGTCACAATTGTTGAAAAACCAGGTAAATCCAATGTAGTCACAAATTTCTTATCTCGAATTAAACATGATGGCGACTGTGTTCCGGTACAAGATGAGTTTCTAGATGAAAATCAATTTGCTATTTCCGTTAAAACCCCTTGGTTTGCCAACATTGCAAATTACTTTCCCACTGCAGAAGTGCCAGCTTATTTCTCATCAAAACAAAAGAAACGCCTCATTAGAGAAAGTTCCCCTTTCAAATGGATTGATGGAATCCTATTTCGATGTGGACCCGATATGGTTTTATGATGGTGTGCTAGGGAAGATGAGACTTATAGTATTTTGAGAGCCTACCATGATGACCCTTTAGGAGGGCATTATTCTACTAAAAGGACAGCTCACAAGATTTTGGGAGTAGGATACTACTGGCCCTCAATGCACAAGGACATCAAGAAATACGTTCGTCGATGTGATGAATGTCAAAGAGTAGGTAGGCCAACTGCTTCTAACGAAATTCTCCTATAGCCTCAGGTAGTCCTTGAACCATTCAAAAAATGGGGATTGGATTTTATCGGGCCAATAGACCCTCCTTCACAAGGAAAAGAATACATTCTGGTATGCACCGACTACCTAACCAAGTGGGCAGAAGTCCAAGCCCTACATATTGCCAGAGAGGAATAGGTAGCTGATTTCCTCTACAATAGAATTTTCCTTAAATTTGGAGCTCCAAGGACAATTTTCATGGACTAGGGCCCCCAGTTTATGTCCAAAGTGTTGTCAGCATTCACAGATCACTTCCAAGTAAGTCACAAGAAGTCCTCACCCTACCACCCATAGGAAAACGGACAAGTTGAGATCACTAATAGGCAGTTGGAAAATATTTTGACAAAAATGGTTTCTTTAGGAAGGAAAGACTGGGCTAGAAAACTACCAGAAGCTATTTGGACCTACAACACAACTTGGAAATCAACCACTAGCTATAGCCTCTATAAGTTAGTCTTTATGAAGAAGCCCCTCTTACCCATTGAATTCAAACTCCAAACCCTTAGGATAGCCATGGAATTAGATATGGATCTTAAACGAGTCCAAATTGAGAGTCTTATAGCTTAGTGAACTGGACGAACTTCGTTTCGACGCCATCCATAAAACTGAATTTGTCCAACAACAATGTAAGGTCTAGCATGACAAACATATCAAAGAGAAAGAATTCCATACCAGGGATTGGGAATTATTGTTTGATTCCAGATACAAGGATCATCAAGTGAAACTCAGGACACACTGGCTTGGACCATACAAAATTTCTGAAGTGTTTGCTAATGGTTCAGTCCAGTTGAAACCTATTGATGGTGATACCTGAAATCTCCTAGTTAATGGGCACCGATTACATCTCCACCATAAACCTATTAATAAGGAAGAGTTTACAAAAATGGTCGAAACACGGGGAGAAATCCACTACATTGACTCTGTTGTGGCAGGTTCAACATAGTTTTGTCAACCTAATAATAAAAAATATATATCTATATACATATCATCTTCATTTTAGAATGTTTCTTTGATTTCCTCATTGGTTTTATCATTTGGACTTGACTAAACTTTTGTCTCTATTTTGCAAGACTTCACCTTTTTCCAAGTATAATTCCAACGCACCCTGCTACAGTGCTCCGAAATCTATTAACATAGTTGTTTCAATGCTCCGGAATTTGCACAATAGACCAGTGTCGCTCATCATTCCAATCCTGCATCTTGACGCATCACTCAACAGTGCTTTGGGAAGCCAAGACCAAAATGTCACAACCTTCTTCCTTCCGGCTGCATCTTTTCAGCAATGCTCTGGAATTCTACTATTTCTTCCTTCTGGCCACATCTTTTCAATGATGCTCTAGAATTCTATTGTTTCTTCCTTTCGGCCGCATCTTTTCAGCGATACTCAAAAATTTTGTTGTTTCTTCCTCCGATGGCATCTTTTCAGCGATGCTTTGGAATGTTGCTCAGGTGCTCTAGAATTCTATTCAGATGCTCTAGAAATTTTGGTTGCTACTCCAATTGCATCTTTCGACAATGCTCTAAAAATTTTGGTTGCTGCTCTGGCTACATCTTTTGACGATGCTCTAGAAATTTTGGTTGCTACTTCGGCTACATCCTTCGACGATGCTCCAGAAATTTTGGTTGTTGCTCTAGCTACATGTTTTCAGCGATGCTCCAGAAATCTTAGTTACTGACACGGTAGCATCTATTCAGCAATGCTCCATAATCTTCAATCTGGTCACCATGTTCCGATGACATCTCTCTATGATGTTCCAGAACTCTCTTCTTCTCTACTTCAATTGCATTTCTCGGTAATGCTCTGGATTATTGGTGTAAATTTTGTCTTTCTAGTCATTTGATTTTTCCTAAGTTCTGCGCATGCCCATCCTTTAATGTCTCTTCGAGATCTGCTCCCTTATGGTTATGATCCCACATCATACCAAATTTTTCCATAATAAATAAGATTATTATGACACCTTTTTGTCATGATAATTTCCGCCATCACTTCAACCATTCCATCTATGCCATTATTATTTGTTGCCACCCTCGCCAACCATATGACTATCCAATTACGTCAGCATAGGTGAGTGATGTTTGATCTAATGACAAGACTTAAGGTATGTGAGAATTTATTTATTTAAAGGGTTAGTACTTATTTTGAATAAAGGTTAATTAATCGGCATGATTCATTCCTCCTTATAATTTTGAAACTTGTGCCCTTTACACGATTGCTAAGAGTATGACAATGGTTGTAATTCCCTATGAAATGTCATCATAATTATGTAATAAGGTGACAAGAAATTTGGTAATTAGTTTCTTCCCCATTGAGTATATTGACACAGAACTCTTTTTCCATTTGCAATTCAATGAAGAGACAATTCTAGAGTTCTGCATAATCTCAGCAGGAGATAAAGAAAATGGGAGGTGCTAAGAAGAAGTCTGAGCCAACTTCTGTAGTTCCATTGTTGGCATTGGGCAATATAGCATCTTTATTTCAAAGAGTTGGATGGCTAGACTTCATGAAATCATTTGAAGGATACACAGAGCAGCTTGTGAAGGAATTCGTCAAGAATTTTGTAGATGGGAAGACCAAGGTGCGCGGTAAATGATTCTAGGTAAGTACAAAAATCATTGCTCGCCTTTTCGGTCTCGAGAATAAAGGAATCCATTTGAATGAAAATACCCACATTCCTTATCAAAATTTAATAGAATTGTTCCATAGGGAAGGGGAACCCCAACCTATAATGACCATAAACACTAGAGGATAAAATAAGGGAATCCATAGAATGTCTCTTCTAGAACCCTAGAGGTCTGTTGCAGCCTATATTATTAAATATTTCACTTATGAGGGACAAATGACTACAGTTGTGGGACCCCCTTTTTGTTTGCTGACTCATTTACACCACAAAATTGAGGACCCTACTCTTAGGGTAAACTTACCAACTTTTCTCTACCATTTAGTCACCTCTATGATAGAAAATTATAAATTTGGGATGAGGCCCCTTAAACATCACGGTCTGATATAGCTAATATGTAAATACCATTTCCGCAAAAATCCAAAAAAGAAGTGGCAAAGGTTTCTGCAAAAATTTGAAAATGAGGGGCTAGGAAGGTCACTTGAGGAGGGAGAATCCTCTAAAAAAAAAGAGAAGTTTGTAGAAGAACCCTCCTCAAAGGAATTAGACACCCTTGAATCCCAACATATCTCCACGACTCCCAGGGGTTATCCTTGAATCTTAGAGCCTCGTATCGATCCGTGTGCAAGTTTGAAGATTTAGTTGATTAATTTTCTATTTATCAGTGCAAAAGGTTGACTAAGTGAATGTAGCATGTTGTGGATATTCGAGAAGAAATTGTTTAAGTTTTTTTTATGTTCGAGCATGTTGATTTGGGTCCTCACTATGTTGTGGACAACTTTGGTTGGTGCGCATTAAAAATTATTTGTGGATTGAGCTGGCAGTTTGTAAATATTTTCTATTTTATTGAAGCCAACATGTAGCAAATTAAATCCTTAGTAGCGGATATATATATAAGTGATTGTTTATACCATTTTGATATATGTACGAAGTGTGTTGATTTGTGTTGTGAAAGTAAAAAGGATTTTAGAGTGATTATGCACAGTTTCACTTGTGCATAAAAGGATTTGTGATGCAAATTGAAGCAAAACATAGTAGAAGAGCAGAATCAAATGGAAGGTCAAGAAAATGATTAATGTGCTTAACTGGGACTATTCTCAGGCATTTGTAGGTTCTATTTCATAGTTCACCACTCTAGTTGTCTTTTGACATTGATTGTAAGGAAGTAAGCCTTTTTCTTCTTAGCAGTGAGCTCTAGGCAGTGTGCCTAAATGCAAGTGCATTCCCATTTTGTAAACATCTTTTTGAGTATACTTAGATAATATTGTGGATTGACCTCCACCGTGGTTTTTCCCTTAACAAGGTTTCCACGTAAAAAAATCCTTGTGTTATGGTGTTGTGGTTGCTTGCTCTATGTTCATGCATATTTCTTTTGGTTGAATGTTATAAGTGCTTTAAAGATCATATTAATAAAGCTAAAAATTCCATATTACTAATTCACCCACCCTCTTAGTGTTCCTTGATTCCAACAATTGGTGTCAGAGCCTAGTTCCTCAGAAGAAGTTTAAAAGCTTGGGGAAGATCCAAGAAAGTGATTTAATGGATTCAAGCAGTCTTCAACAACAACTTTTGGTGCCTCTAGATGATCTTAATCAGTCAAAATCTGAAGTTTGGGAATTGCAAGCAAATCTCATGAATGCTGAGAAATTCATTGAGTCATTGAAAGAGAAAATCAATAAGTCCAGGTAGAAGAGAAGGGAACTTTGTGATCAAGTAGAGTAGCAAGAGGGTAAGAGCATTGAAGATGAACACCTGAGTGAAGCCCTAAAGGAAAAGATTGAGGAATGTGAATTTTTTTCCAAAGATAATGTTATCCTGAAGCATGAGATGGAATCTATTGTGATGAGGATGACCAAGGAGATTGAAGATAGAAAGAAGAATGAAGAGAAGCTTGCTCAATCCTTGAAGGATAAATTTGAAGAATGCAGTTGAATTATTGATGGATTCAATCGGTTGGAGCTTGAATTGAAACAATCCAGAAATAATGAAGAAGAGCTTAAAAAGAAGATTGTTGATCTCAGAGATGAACTTGTTGCAAATGAATTCAAGGAGAAGTTCAAGATCAACTCATCCAAGCTTGATGAACTAATTAAAAGTTAGAGAACTGAAGGTGACAAGCGAGGACTTGGATATGAGGAAGGATAAAGTTCCAGATCTAGACAAAGGATATTCAGGCAAGGAAATCAAATGAACAAAGCTGGAAGGTATCCGGTAAGACAACCTAATGCTCAAAGATTCAATGGTTACTATTTTTTTTGCAATAAACTTGGTCATATGGCTATTCAATGTAGAAGCAGAATGAATCCAAGTGGTTCATCATTCTCAAGTCAATTCTTTAATTGTAATAATTATGGTCATAAGTCAAATGAATACAGAAATATGATGAACAACTTTTATAGAGATGTCAGATGTTATACATGTAATAGATTTGGCCATATTGCCAACCAGTGCATATCAAGAGAAAATAAATGGAACAACTAGTCTAGACAAAGAAATATGGTGTGCTACAGTTACAACAAATCTAGTCACATTGCTAGATTTTGTAGAAGCAAAAAAGGGTATAGTAAATCAAGGGAAAAACATGCAGAAGGATGAAAAGGGAAAAGGGAAAGTTACTGCAGATGAGATCAGAAAAAAAATGAAGAAGATATGGGTGAGGAAGAGTCCATCTGTTGCAGGAAATGATTCCACACCAGAATGAGGATCTGGTAATTCCTATGAGAATTGGGTTTAGGGCTTCTAGCCTAGGGGGAGTTCTCAAGAAAATTCTTCAAACCCCCTGCCGATAGTTGGTACCGAGATATGGATGAGTGCAGTGATTGCATTGATGATCTACAGATGTTGTTGAAATAGTTGGAGACAATATTTATGCTGAATTGAAGGTCCACAGAAGAGTTATCCTTCATAGAGTACGGAAACAGGGTATCCGAATGAGTTAGGGAAAAATCATTTATTGTGACAAAAAGTTAGGTGTGCGAATGATAAAAGGTCATTTGTATTCTTCATTTGTCACTTTTCACTTTGAGAAGAAGAAGTTTGGAGAGTTGTGAAGTGAACTTTGGCGAAGTTTGGTGAAGATTCAGTGTGAAGGTGATTCGGAAATCAAACCCTAATCTGGCAAAAAGATATTTATTAGGAAAACTTGTGAACTTGTGAATTTTTTAAAATGGTTGCTCTGTTGGTAGTTGATATCAAGGATAGGCCCCATCTGAAATTCAAGTGGCATCCTTTCAAATCTATTGAGACATAGCCCTTAGGTGCATTTTCATTCATTCTATACGACGTCTTGCATATTGAAGACATTAGGGCATACATTCATGCAAATATTGAGGAGTTAGGGAGCTCGTAGTTGTTGAATTTTTACACAAATCATATAGTTGGAGAAGATTTCAAGGTAAAGTATGAGTTCAAAACCTTAGAGGAGAAGAAATTCATGGAGATTGTAAAATTTCTCGTGTTTGAAGAAAATGAGTGGGTCCAATATATTTTGAGCCGAGTTCATGCTGAATTTATGTGGTTGAGTCAACCTTTTAAGATTACAAAAGAAGCCATAAGCACTGTTATAGGTTTAAATTCCTCCAGTGGGTTGCCAATCTTGAAGTCCATGAAGAATCAAACAATTACTGATGCAACCGGTTTAGTGTTTGATAAAAGAGCCATGAAAATTGATGATATTATCAAAGTGGATGTTAGATTTTCATCTATGGTCATTGGTTACAATATCTCTCATTCCAGCCAAGATAATTATCTATTTGGTACAACTATTTATGCAGCATATCGGATAGTGAAGGAGAATGCAGAGTATGATCTATGTGAGTTACTCCGAAGTCAACTTATTGAGAATCTTGGTAAGATCAAGAAAGATAAGAAGAATTCCTTTAAGTATGGTAATTTTTTGTTGTTTCTATTCTTCTATTTCATGAATGAAGTTCCAAGATTTGGAAAATTTCAATGGCAAGCTAATAAACTGGTAGCTATTCAAATTAGAGATATCTTGCACAAAGTTGGTGATAGTAAGACAAGGAAAACTATTATCTAGGGATATTTCAAGAGTTTTCAAAGTGCGATGCAAGCAAGAGAAAGAATTCCTAAGTCTATTGTGGAGAAGTACTGCAAGGACACTATTTGTTTTATGGTTGACATTGATCAATGCTTGATGGAAGTTGCAGATCCTAGAACCATCTTGAGTATGCCAATGGGCTATGAAGTTGAGGAGAAAATATTGGAACTCTATGCACAACATTTGTTGAATAAACCTTGGGATCCGACAAAAGAGAGGTTTGGAACTTATGAAGAAAAAGATATGCAAGTACATGAGTAGTTGAAGAAACCTATGATAGTCCAAGAGTAAGAAAAGAAGTGGAAGCCTTCGTAGAGAGCATGGCTATATCTGCAAAAGCTATGAGAGAAGCTAGAAGAAAGAGAGAACAAGGTGAACAAGAGCCTACTAGAACTAAATCTACTATTCTAGCAGCATCATCTGCCCGATCTAGATCAACAAGGAGCTTTGCACCCTTATCCAGTTCAATGAAATCAAGCCCTATGAAAGCTCAAGTGAAGACATCTAGTAGAGAAGGAAAGAGGAAGAAGGATAAAATCAAAAGATTTTATGTTGCAGTTGAGGAAGATGAGGAAACATAATCTGATGAAGAAGTGAGAGAAATTAAGCATCAAGGCAGAAAGGCAACAATAGTCTCTAAGGATAACCCCTCTAGTGAAGAAGAGAAAGCAAAGAAGAAGATGAAAATTGGAAAAATAGGTATGTCTGTAAAGGAAGTTGAGAGAGGCATAGTAAAGGATGGTAATCTTAAGCCACTATGTGAATGGTATGATACCTTTGATAGTACTGGTCAAAGAATTCTGAAAGAAGCAACAATAAAATATTTCAATAATTTCAATTTGACTCTCATTGAAATCATGTCTAAGTTGCCTAAGGGACTGCATGAAGTTTTGGAAATGAGGAGAGTGAATGCAAGAACTGAAGATGAGTATTTGAGAGAGTGTATTCTTGCAGATTTATATATGGTGATGTCTAATGAGAAAATGAAGACAATTATGAATGGTACTAAGAAGGATTTCAAGAGAAAAACAAGAGTAAACAAGCTTATGATTGGTCAGATTGAAGAGGTAGCAAAAGAATTGAAAGAATTCTAAAGGATTTTTTGTTAAACAACAGAATCAATGTTGTTTCTGAAGAAGTGCATGATGAAGATATTGCATCTATTCTGATAACAGAAGAAGGAAAAGAAGAAACAATTGAGGACACTCAGATTCCTCTTGATGTGCATGATATAGAATTTTCTATGGAGACTGAAACTCCTGAAGTTGTGATAGCTAAAGAAGTTGAGATTCCTAAAGACAAACAAGAATCTGTAGCTGAGGAAATGGTGTTTGAAGAAAAGAAGGTTGAAGTAAAGGAAGTTCCTATGGAAGAAAGAGACACTGCAGAGGCAGTGAAGAAATTTCTGGAAGTGTAATAGGAAGATTTTGACCTTGAATTGGGTGAAGGTCCTATTAATTTGGCTACTTTGTCTCTGATTCAGAAATTGAAAGTTGCATCATTTTCTCAGGCAAAGGCTATGGAATAATTATTGAAGTCTCACATTGAGGATAGTGAGCTATTGAATCTTGCATCCAGCATCTTGGCGAGAATCATGTCTTCTCATGTTAAGGATCCATCTGGTTCTCCCTCTAGTGAGCTGAAGAAGCTTATTAATTATGTAAGTACTCATTTTGAGTCCCTTGAGAAGTTAGCTAAGGACAAGATACAGAAGGAATTTGATGATAAAAGATTCAATAGGGTAAAGTGCATGATTGCTATTGACAAATCATTGTTAGCAACTTGTGTGAAGAATATTCAAAGTGCTCTATTTGAAGGAGGAAAGATCTATAAGTCATGTTTATCTTTGTCTAAATTTACTGAGGACAACGAGAAGAAGATTAAGGATCATGAGAAACAGTTAGTTGATATTTTTGAAGCCTTTTATCCTTTAACTATTTATGTTGGAAAGCAAGAAGGTCAGGTTATATCCCTACTTGACAAGATAAAGAGTTTGAAGCATGATAATGATATAATTGTGGAAAGAGCATGTGAGATTAGAAGCCTAATTGGTCTGAAGATGGAAACAATGTTGAGTGCATTGAAGGAAGTTGAAGAAGCTTTGGCGGTTAGTGATCCAGCGAACCTTGAATTAGCAAAGATGCAATCTTATCTATTTTGTGGTAACATGACTATCTTGGAGAGTCTCAAGAAGGGTTGGGACACTAGTTTGAGACTATTGAAGACCAATTTTGCAGATATATTCAAGTTTGTGTAAGTTGTAGCGACCTATTTGTACATATGTAGTTTGAAGTTTTTGTTTGATTTTTGGTATGCGAATTCCCCATCTTTTCCATTGATGTCAAAGGGGGAGAGTGGGATAGTGAAAAATGATTTAATCATCTTATGGGGAGTTGTGTTTCTAGAGTTTTGAAGGTTGGCAGTGTATTCATGTTGGTATTGATCCGACACTTAGTCATTTTTCACTAAGTGTTGCCATCAATGACAAGGGGGGAGATTGTTGGCAAGAGACACTGCACAAGTTATCTAGTGTTGTCATTCATGGCAACCCTAGTTAGTTATTTGATCCACATGTCAACATTTGATCATACTGAAAGTCAGATTGAAGTTTTGTGATTAACTGTCAAGCAAGAACAAAGTATCTAACAAAATTGTGTTCACCGATTCATATGCAATTCTATGTTATATTTTTGAGTTGTGGATCTCAGGGAAGATAGTGTGGTGTATAATTTGTGTTATCCTTGAATCTTAGAGCCTCATATCGATCTATGTGTAAGTTTGAAGATCCGGTTGATTAATTTTCTATTTATCAATGCAAAAGGCCAACTAAGTGAATGTAGCATGTTGTGAATATTTGAGAAGAAATTGTTTAAGTGTTTTTGTTATCAAGCATGTTGTTTTGGTTCCTCACTACATTGTGCCCGACTTTGGTTGGTGTGCATTAAAAATTATTTGTGGATTGAGCCGATAGTTTGTAAATATTTTCTATTTAATTGAAGCCAACATGTAGCGAATTAAATCCTTAGTAGCAAATATATATAAGTGATTGCTTATATCATTTTGATATCTGTACAAAGTGTGTTGATGTGTTATGGGAAAGTCAGAAGGATTTTTGAGCGATTATGCACAGTTTCACTTGTGCATAAAAGGATTTGTGATGTGAATTGAAGCATAATAGAGCAGAAGAGAAAAATCAGACAGAAGGTCAAGAAATCAATTAATGTGCTTAATCGGAACTATCCTCAGGAATTTGTAGATGCTATTTCATATTTCACCACTCCAATTGTCTTTTGACATTGATTGTAAGGCAGTAAGCCTTTTTTTTTTAGCAATGAGCTCTAGGAAGTGTGCCTAAATGCAAGTGCATTCCCATTTTGTAAACATCTTTTTGAGTATATTCAGATAATATTGTGGATTGACCTCCACCGTGGTTTTTCTCCTAACAGGGTTTCCACATAAAATATCCTTGTGTTATGGTGTTGTGGTTGCTTTCTTTATGTTCATGCATATTTCTTTTGGTTGAATGTTACAAGTGCTTTAAAGATCATATTAATAAAGCTAAAAATTGAAGAACACTAATTCACCCCCCCTCTCAGTGTTCCTTGATTCCAACAATTGAACCTCCAGACGTAGGTAGTACTTCAAAACGGAAGAAGGCCAGGACTCCAATAAAAGTGGTAGAAATTGATAGTCCACCTGATAATGAGGAAATAAATGACATAGAAAAGGAAGGGGATCAACTTCCTAGGGAAAAGGACAAGGAAACCCTATCACCTAAAGAACAAAAAGGGAGAAAATACAATTGCCACATTCAGAGTAGAATGAAGATGAACATGTCGGAGGATTCTCTCCTTTTCTTGATAGAGCAGGGAGTATATCGGAAGTTGAAGAAAATGTACATCATATTAATGAAGAAATAGAAGAAGTGCTTTAATCATCCTTTCCTGAGAACACTGAGGCATAAAATGTACCTCATATTGATGAAAAAGTGGAAGAAGTGCCTCACTCATCCCTCCCTGAGGACACTAAGGAGGAAAATGTGCCTCATCTTGATGAGTAAATTCCTCATGCATCCTTCTCTGTGGACACAGGGGATATAGAATCTAGTCAGAAAAATGAGGAATTAGAAAAGTTAAAGGCAAAAATTGTGGGGTTGAGAGCTAGGTTGCAGGATGACAAAGCACAAATTAACCAGCAAAAAGAAGAAATTGAGGTGCAAACTGCCATTGTACATAAAAGAGATCGGGAAATTGCAAAATTGACAGCACAAATGGAGGAAAAAGACAAGCTTATTGAGTAGCTGCAATACTAGATTCGACAATGGAACCAACAGTGTAAGCAACATCAGGTTGCTCTATGTGAAAAAGATAAGTGTATTCAAGATTTGAAAAATAATTTTATGCAATTATTCAGTGCTTTTGAAGAAGAAAAGAATAGACAAGAAATTGAATTAAATTCCTCTATGAGTAAAATTGTGGAGCTAGAACAAAATATGTAGGAGAGTGACACTCAACAAGTCATGGAATCAAAGGGGACACAAATTGAACCTATTGTTATACATTGGTTCCAAGTACGCATTCCCCCAATATTAATAAAATGGATAGAGCATTGCTATCTCTTGAAGGATGTGGAATTTGAGAATAATAGGTTAAAAAGGGAATTGGTGATGTTAAAAAAATATTTTCATCAGGCATATAGGGGTAAACAGGATGCCTGTGAAATTGGTGAATTACTATTAGCCTGTAGAAGACCATCTAGGTTGTACTCCATGTTTCTTAATGAGCATCTTTTAAGATGGAAATTGCAAAGAATTCACCAAAACCAGCCACATGATCCTAATGACAGAGAGTTTGTAAAAATATTTGTCGAGTCACTCCCTGAACAACATAATTTGTTGTGTGAGTTCTTTGTTCATAATTTTCTCCTAGAGAAAAATACATATTTCTTTATTAACTTCTTTGTGGGAGAAGTAGAATTGTGATCATTCTTGTCTACAATGAAAAATCAACTTCACTAGAAAGATATATCAAGAGAATATGCATAGGAAAAAAATACTGTAGGGTTGCAAATGAGGTACCCTCATAGGATGCCTTTCTCTTTCAAGGCACAATTTTTGGGTGTTAGACTTAAAAAGGAAGTACAGGTCAAATACAATAACAATCTCTGGTTGTGTCATGATCACTTTTAGGAACAGGGGCCACAATTAATAGGACCAGCATGGCATGCATGCGAAGAGAGGTATGCCCCTCTTCCTATGCATCTCAAGAAAAGGGAAATAATTTCACCCCTTAAAATTAGATCGTCCTACGGAAGAGTGGTAGCTTTGGACAAAATTCTTGAAGAATTAAAGATTAATTGGATTGATATGAGGTGCAGACCCCCCTTGCTTCTTTCACCACCTCCTTTAGTATACACCAATCTGGACCAAAGTGAGGACAATTTTGCTAGATGGAAACAAAGAGTCACTTTTCATCAGGTATTCTTGAGGAACCCAAAGACATTGCACATAGAGGTAGATGATGTGTATGATCTTAGTGCCATGTATGAGGAGATGAACAGGAGGAATGAAGGATAGGGGGCACACCAGAGAGCAGGAGGACCTACTTGGACTTAGGAAGGGGAGGAAATGATGAGGTAAAAATAACCTCATCAACATAATGGCCTCAATATGAAAATCTAAACCTTTCAACCCAAATTACCCTGCCAATTGATTACCTTTAGGAAAAATAATTGCTCTCTTTTTATGAATAAGTGTACAAACTTTACTTCTTGAAGTTAGGCAAATTAAGCTTGTTTATGTTGATTTAATGGTTTAGTCTTTGAGCATTTCGCGAGTCAACTCCACTCCCAATCACCATTCCAATCAAAAGGGAAATGAACACGGATCTTAATACTTTTGAAAACAAGTGAGCGGGCGTCAAAATTTCAAGAGCACACATTTTGGGCCGAGTCTTCATAGTCTGTTATTTTTTAGTTTCAAAAAATTTATGGCTCGTGCGAGCCTCTTTAATATTGTATGTCATGGGCTTTAAATTCCATCTGTTATTTGCAATATGTTAAGTGGAAAGTAGGATTTTGTTAGTTCTCTTCATATAAATATGTAACTATTGCAAATAATGAATAGAGAGAAGAAGATTATCGTTATGCTGCCAATATGTCTTTTGAGTAAAAAACTAGCATATGAATAAAAATGAGTTTTCCTGCCACTCTTTGAATTACTGAGTGATGTGAATGAATTCTTTGGAATGAAGTAACTTAGAGATTTCCAGTGCATGTGATCTGAGATAGCTGTAGACACACCTGAGAGTTGGCCACTCGAGGGTTATAGATAGATAAATAGATAAGTATTCTATTTCTTATTCTGTATTTTCTTTTAGTAGTTAACAATTGGAATTGCAATTCATTTTCATGCGTATATGTTATGTTGTCAATGTCAAGCCTACAGGTTGTAACTAACTCCATAGTTTCTGAGCTTAACATTTGAATGTCTGGAGCATCTTTCTTCAATTGATTCTGTTAAATTGTTTTATGTTAGGAGTTGGCTTGTTATCTTTTGCATTAGATAAATGTTTCCTAATTTCTTTACATGTTTTCCTTCTTCAGCAATTTATGCATTCTTTAGGTTAATCATTTCCATGCTTTCTAGTTTAGTGGTGATGCTTTTCATATTTATATTTTTTTGTTTTTTGGTTTGATTCATTTCCCACTTTCTAGATAGATGATTCATTTCTTTCTAGATTACGGGCCCTTTAGCTTAGAGATTTTATTTGGTTGGTTAGTATTTAGGAAACCTGAGAGAGAGAAGTTGAGATGTCTTCTATTGCATATAGTCATTGGACACTGCCCAATTGATATATTGATGTGTTTGTTCACTAAAGTGTTAGGACCTAATGACAGCCTGTCAATAAGTTTCAATGGATTAGAATAGGTTTTTTTTAAGCTTTTGTATTTTAATATGTTAGTTTTAATGGATGCTTAGTTTAGTTTTGTATTGAATGATATTATTGGATTGATTTTTAGTGGCTTGAATATGCTTCAAATTCTCATGGATCAAGTGTAGTCTGACCATAATAATTTATTGTTCACAACAGGTATTGCTCAAGTAGTAAGAATGGAAGCTATCAAAATTCTTTCTTTTCTGCTCACAAGGACTTCAAATTTTATCAGATGGATGCCAAATTAGTTTTCTTGAATTGAGATTTGGAAGAATAAGTATACATAGAGATACCTGATGGATTCCAGTTATTGAAAGAACTAAACATGGTGTGCAAACTCAAAAATGCATTGTATAGTCTCAAACAAGCTCCTAGAGCTTGGTATGCAAGGTTGGATAAGTACTTGCTTTAGCAAGGATTCAAGAAAGGTACCACAAATAGTAAACCTTACTTCAAGATTGAGGATGAAATAGTTTTGATAGTCGTTGTGTATGTTGATGATATAATCTTTGGTGGAAATGATGGGATGTGCAAGAAGTTTTCTAAAGAAATGCAGAAGGAATTTGAGATGTCTATGATTGGTGATTTATCTTTCTTTCTTTGTCTTCAAATCGCTCATCTAAATGATGGTATCTTTATTTCTCAAGAAAAGTATGTCAAGGAGATGTTGAAGAAGTTTGGTATAGAAGATTGTATTAAACCAACAAGTACTCCCATGGTTACTGGTTGTCATTTGAGAAAAGTTGATGAGTCTCCCTTGGCTGATCAGACTCTATATGGATCTATGATTGGAAGCTTGTTGTATCTAACTACTTCAATACCTGATATCATGCATGTAGTATGTTTGGTTACAATATTTCAAGCTAATCCTAAATAAATGCATGTGAAGGTGATCAAGAGAATCATTAGATATTTTAAGAGTACTCTTGATTATGGCTTGTGGTATCCAAAAGGTAATAAATTTGATCTAAGTGCGTACACCAATGTTGATTGGGTTGGTTGTGTTGATTATAGAAGGAGTACCAATTGTGGAGCTTTCTTTTTAGGAAGTAGATTGGTTTCATGGAACAATAAAAAAAAAGATTCAATATCATTATCAACTCTTGAGGAAGAGTATATTGCAACAATATCTTGCTATACAAAAGTGTTGTAAATGAAGCAAACATTGAAGGATATCAAGATAAAGTATGATGAGCCTATTCCTATTCTATGTGATAACACAAGTACTATCAATATTTCCAAGAATCCAGTGATGCATTCTAGAACCAATCACATATCAATTAGGTATCACTTTATAAGTGAGAAGGTTGCAGAAAAAGAAGTCAAGTTGGAATATATACCTACAAAATATTAGATTGCAAATATTTTCACAAAGGCTCTTGCAAAGGATACATTTAAGTATCTCTGATAGAAGCTAGGGGTAGTTTCCCATCCTTCTTCTTGCTAGATTCATATTTTTTGCATCTATATATGGGGGTAATTCAAGCCATATCCTTATTCTTAAACTGATGGTGGCTACCTCTGTAATGCTTGCGAGATGAGCAAAAGCATTTTAAAAAGTCAATTTCGCTTTAAAAGGTTTACAAGTAAATAATGCCATTATTAAGAGTTTCCAAAGTAACTCAATGCAAATGAGTTAATTAAATTTCCTTTCTTGTATATAAAATATAACATTGCATTTCTTCATGATTAAGCACATGGCCAAGTATATCAATGCATTTTCACATATATAATCATTCATACTCAAAATAGATCAATAAACCAATAAATAATTATTCACATTCAAGTGAGATCAATAAATTCAATAAATACATTTGTATCAATGTTACATCATAACCTTAATAGCACATCTATTTCAATGTTGTAGTAACAAATGTCAAATACAATTACATTTTACAAAGGGCTTTACAAGCCATACAGTAGAATACACAAGTACATCCATAGTAAAATAAAAACTCTGATCCTCCAACTGTCGTGACACCATCGGTCTTCTTGCGAGTTGGGCCAAGAGTGTGATTGAGGTGCCTTTTCTGCCCAACCACGAAGTACATGACTTCCCCGGGTTCCTTCCTAACTCAAAGGAATCCCCAGCCCTACATAAGGAGCCTAGCAACCTGACATAATAAAACAGGAGGGAACTCTCGATGCATGCCTGGTGCCTATATGCATTTCTAATATGAGAATACATATTTCTTGCAACAGGAGGTGGCAGAGACTCAAATACATATATTTCTAGGCTTTTTAAACAAATCCATCTATTTCAATGGTATAGGTGCTTGGCCAAGCATAAATAAAAAAAAGTGGTAGATTCAGAAAAGGTAAAACTACCGTCTCTGTGGATCCACCTTCGGCATCCTATCCCAGAAGTTACCAAAATACAGTATAAAGAGAAAAATAGAAAATTATGCATTTTCCTTATATGCTTCATGCATTTCATTGATTCTAAAAAGAATTTCCTTCATTTTTTTTCCATATTCATAAAGAGTTAATCAAACTATTTTCAGTCACAATTGCAGTGAAGGTTATCGGTCTATAGAGTTCAAAGAAAGTTTTCAATGCATTCTTGTGTTCAATCTCAGTTTGGTTGATCAAGATAAATAGATTTAAAGTTTCAGAATTTAAATAAAATATGCTCTCTTTCTCAGCAAAATCACAAAGTCAACACGTTTTCCTCTATTTGATAAAAGATTTGTTTTCATTTCATGCTACACTCTTGAGTGTTCTATGTTCCAATCAGTTTCATTTGTATACAAGTCTGAGTATCA
The DNA here is from genome assembly GCA_007258455.2 of Sequoia sempervirens. Lineage (NCBI taxonomy): Eukaryota > Viridiplantae > Streptophyta > Pinopsida > Cupressales > Cupressaceae > Sequoia > Sequoia sempervirens. Next base: position 12,350 of record VDFB02284062.1, on the reverse strand, counting down.
TGTCATTTTCTTGTGTATTGTCACTGACAGAAATAATGTTTCCAATATAAAACATTGATCATTGATTTACATTTTTAAACATATATACATGGGTTTATTTGAATCTTTGTGTATATTTATATATACATGTAAATATGCATCCTCTCATTCATGTTATAGACTCAGTCAAATTTGAAAGACAATAAAATATCAAAACACCTACAAATTTTTGGTTAAACAATAAACTCAGTAGGATAATACATGTAGAAAACAGAGGTTTGCATACTGACTTCTGTGTGTTTTACTGGAAGTTCTTATGAATATAATCTAGATGTCAACAACTGAGAAAATGTTTACACAGTTTCCAAAAGAGACTTCAGATTTGCATGACACAAAAACTTCATTATTGCATTCTCAACATCACAATTACTTCTGAGGATTTCAATGTTACACAGAGTTATATAGGTACCTGTTTCTGAAACATGCATGACTGAGTAAAATTTACTCATTTACATGTTTATATATATATACTTATATTTACATAGTTGTATATATATATATATAAATATAGATTAACATAGTTATTTTCCTGCTCACATTTTACTGCCGTGCACATAGGAAAAAGAAATTTACAGTGTTCAAAATATATATTAAGCATCCCAAATAAAGATTGGGAACCTTGCCTCTCCCATAGGGAGGGCGCAGGTTGTGAGGAGGTTGCACCCTCTCCACAGGCCGCGGCCTGTGGAGGGCGCGAGCCTCCCCACAGCGTCGTCCCTTCCCTCGGGACGGGGCTGGGGGTTGTTTCCCCTCCCACACACAATTAAACAATGAGATACCAGTGCCAAAAACTACAAAAACCACAATATTTCATTCGGACTTTTCAAAATAAAGTCAGGTAAAGATTTATAAGCGGAATTTTGTGTATATGTATATGTATATATATATATACATAGGAATGCAAATTCTTGTGTGTATATATATATATATATTTATGTCTATCTGTTTATATATTTTTTATATGCTTTCATTCCTTTCAAAATATTTTGTACAGAAGAATAGAAAAAGAAGACAGAATCATGAATTATAGATTACAAAAGAATAATACCCCATTCTGGAAGAAAGAATTTGGACAATTTCTCACAAGGAAAACAAATAAAGAGAAGCTTCTCCCCCATATTTTAAAACACAATTTGCAAACAATATCACAATTTTTGCATGCAAGCTCTCCAACTGTTTGCCAAAATTTGAACTAGATTAATAGAAAGAAAAGAAAAACCTGTTTAAAAACTTCTAGTTGAAGATGCCCGAAATTTCCTTCAACCTTCTTCTCCTGCGCTGGTTCTTTTCTGGTGAAGCTTCCCCCCTTTCTCCTGTCTTCTCTCCTCCTTAAATCCTTATCCCGTCTTCAGAAATTCATGCTAAAACCCCCTTCCAAATTGCCAAATGAAAAGAACTTCTTGGCAGCCATTGACACCCAAACTTCCAGAGAATATTGTTTTTCAAGAAGAAATTTCAAGAACCGTTTCTTCACGGGAATGTCTTTTCCTATTCTACATTAATTTCCTCTCTTATTAAACCCTAATAGAAATTAAAACAAATGCAATTAAAAATGTTTCAATTTTATTTCAATTTCATAAATAAATAAAATATAATAAAATATTTTCTATTACTTGCACAAAAAGTTAGATAAGTAATTCAAAAATACTTTCTCCATAAACACATATTCCATTTGGCTTATTATTTAAATATCACAATTAAGATAAATTTAGAAATCATAAATCTTTTAAAACTACTATTATTAATTAATTTATATTTATGTTATTATTTTATTATTTATTTATTTTATCCATTTATTATTTATTTTGCAAATAATTCAAAGCAATCCATTTAGAATAGACATTGCCTAAATGCAACTATATGATTCTAGGTGTTGTGTGTGTGACCGAGAGTTCTTCCTCTTTTACCCTATCGGGAAGCTAGCCTTCTTTCCTCAATCACACTCTTGGTCTTCGACCACCTACAACTCATGTGCACTCAAGCACGCAACAATGAAATTGTATTAGTAATCGATATAGAGATATAAATCAAAGCAATAATTAAATCAATACTTCAATTTTGTTCTATCTTACATATTCAAAATAAAATGCATTCATAATTTCAAAAGTAAATACTTTTCACATTTCCACACCAAAGCATCGTAATAAATCATATTACTCTAGCACATATCATCATTCATAAAATAAATCCACACAAAGCCATAGACAAAACAACATCAAAGTCTGAGACGTGACAACCTCTCAGGGGGAGTAGGTAGTGGTTGTTGTTGACAGGGGGAGCATGTAAGTTGTTTCAAGGAGAGAATGTACATCAAAGGGGGAGAGTTTGAAGAGAAGAAATTATGCTCAAAAGGGGGAGAAAAAAGGTCCTTTTTCCCTTTGTATTTGATGTCAAAGGGGGAGAGAAATGTGCACCTAAGGGGGAGAGAGATTTTGCACCAAAGTGGTGTGAGGATTATTCTACCATCAATGACAAAGGGGGAGATTGTTGCATCCTGATAAGCTTGGTTATCATTGATGTCAAAAGTATGTTTTAGATTGTTGCAGTTTGGTTGTCATTAAGAGTTGTTGATGTCAAAAGAGAGTTGCATTATAGCTACCAGAGTCTTTGAGAAATGCTCTGCATTTCTCCAAATCATCTATATTATGCATTCCATCAAAACTAATTGAACCTTTTCCACATATCTTAGCAGATGTATCATCACCAAACTTAACTAGACCTCCTTCATATTTCTCAAGTATAAAAAACTTACTTTTATTACCGGTCATATGATTTGAGCATACATTATCAATGATCCAGTATTTCTTCTCCTCTCTAGCATGAAAAGCAATTATAATAGTTATTTCAACATTATGACCTACTTTCGGATCACTTTCCTTCATACATCTCTTAGAGTTAGCAGAATTAGATTCAACATTTATAGCCATGAACAAGAATTCACTATCCACATCATCCGCATAGCCAAATTCATCATCAAATATACTGGCATCTTCTCAAACATAATAACTTTTCTTAACATTTTTTCCTTTTTTCTCCTTATTTTTATCATTCAAAGCTTTGTTTGGACATCTTGAGGCATAATGACCTATCTTTCAACAACTAAAACATTTGAAAGGTAACTTACCTCTATACTTTCTAGTACCCTTTTTCATTCTCCTCACAAAATTTTCTTGTACATCATCAAAATCCTCCTAATCTGATTCCTCGGTCTTCTCTGATTTTTTGGCCTTAAAAGTAGTCTCAACTTTTGTATTACTCAGGCCACATTCTCTTTTCAAAAGTAGATAAAGCACCATACAATTGATCTCTATTATATTTTCTTAAATCCTAAGCTTCCTCGGTAGTAAAAACTTATGACTATAAGCTTTAGGAAGAGTTCTCAATACCTTTTTTTACCACTTCTTCTTCAAGCTTTCCACCAAGACCTCTGATGAATTTGACAGTCTCATCCACCTTATGCAAGTAGCTTGTAATGTTTTCATCTTCTGACATCTGCATGTTCTCAAATATGATCTTTAGATTTTGCATCTTAGTTTTCTTGATGTTATCATCTCATTCATAAATACTAAATCCAACTTTTTCCAAATCTCTTTAGCATTTTTTAGATTCATAACTTTCACAAGTTCAATATTAGAAATACCACTTAAAAGAGCATACCTTTCTTTACCATTGTTTTCATAGGCCTTGATTTGATCATCAATACTCATTCCATTTGTAGGCATAACGTATCCAATCACAATAGGCTTCCAAATTCCATATCCAAGGGATACCAAAAACCTTCCATTCTGGTCTTTCAGAATGCATAATTTGATCCATCAAACAAAGGAGCGTCTCTCTTGTGTGTCATCCTAGATCTACCTCAAGTGATTAAGCTTTATTCTAAGGAACCTTTCTCTAATACCAATTGTTGAATGCGCAAGACAATTGAGAGGGGGGGTGAATCGCTTGTACATTAAAACATCAAAACCCTCATTAACATTCAAATCCACATAAACTTCATTAGCCTTTAATCTGTTAGAATGATTTAGCATGAAAGAAAATAATAGAAAGTGAAACACATCAACACCATGCACAATTGAACACCAAATTTACATGGAAAACCTGAGGAGGGAAAAACCACTATGAGCATAGCTCACAATATAAATAATTGCAACACCAAATACAATAGGCTCACTACCCAAAAGAAAGAAGAGATCACTACCAGATTATAGAAAAGAAGAAAATAAGATTGTTACAATGAGAAATTCATCTCAATGCAATAGAAAATTCCACCATATAATCACTAAAACATTTGCATCCTTTCTGAAGATTGTAGACACCTTCTACTCACTGCATCCAATAGTCTAACTCATTAAATCTTGCACTGCACTTCACAAATTCACACTTCACAACTCTACAATTTGCACCACACCCACTACTCACTCATCCTCCATCAACACAACACTCATTTATACCTTACCTTGAAAATATTCTCCAAAGTCGTCTATGCACCTCAACCATGTAAACTAAAATTAGGTCAACATCAAAAAATTCTCGTGGTGGAAAGGAATGAAGGAAGACCACATCACACCTTAATTCAAACCTAAATACACTCATACATGCCACACCACACTTCCATAATCACCGAAGAAAATCTGCAATTAGTGTAAACACCCAAGGTCGATTGAACCCGTGTAAACACCATTAAACAATTAAGTACATGCTTCCTTTAATCTTGAGACAACTCTCAAACAACAAACATCACTTGAAAAAAATCTAGAATGTTCCACAAATACCATAAAATTTAACAAATTCCTTCGCAACAACTTTCACCTAAAGAAAAAACTCACCATGTACACCCAGTTAACCTTTTACATACTATAACTCAAGAAACTAAATTTCAAAGCACCAAACCACAAACAGCTTCATTCAAAGCTAGATATGAACCTTACCAACACACTTCTAGAACCACAAGACCAAAACACAAACTATGGAGAAATGTGGAGTAAAACCATTTCTCTTAGATAACACTACAATACACATAGTTCACACAATGGTGAGCACAACTTTCACTACACAATGATATAGAATAAGAAACTCTGGAAATTACACCACTAAACACATCTGATCAACATATCCAAACCAAACAAGCAGATCTTCAACATAGAAGAAATGTAGAGAAAAACTAGAACACCACTCTGTATTCCAAAGCACCTCTACAACACATTGCTTCCTCTTTTATTCAAATTGTCTCAAAAGCACTTGGAAACAAAGCACCACAAACACATTATCATCATCTAGAACACCTCCCTATCACAACCAAACTAACTGCAACATAGCAACTTAACCATACACATTCTTATCAAAGAAACACTAGAGGTTAACACTAGTAACACTTACTAATGACAACATAATGAAACTAATCAAAACATCATCAATAGAATTTCAACAAATAGCATGAACCAATTGACATCAATGACAACACAAACATAAGCCTATTGACATCAATGAAAACACCAACTACTCATACTTGCAACAACTATATGGTCAAAAAGAAACAAAAGGATTTTTAGGAAAGAAGATCAATCTAAAGCAGTAGTCCATAAATTGAAAACTGTAATATCAGAAACAATCATGGACCATATTCTAAAAATTCAACCATTAGGCAGTGGTAAAATCTTCACGTCTTAGGATTTTCAAATTTGGCTTCTTGGGAGAATATTCAACTAATCACACAAGGATCCATTCAAACAACTAAACTCAATCTAGTGAATAGGATGTTGATTCGTTGGCAACCTACTCAATTAGAAAAATAGAAACTCAATTTTGATGGTAGCTCCCACAGAAACCCTAGTATATCAGGGGTGGGTTGTGTAATTAGGTATGGTAAGGGGGTAGTGTTTTGTGGTTACACAACACATCCCAAGTTTCCTATGAAAGCTTGGGGACCCAAATTTTAAAGTACCAACTCAACAAAGTGAAAGGAAATGGCTAGATAAGTTAACTGCAAATGGTCACAGATTGCCACTCGAACAGCTAAAATTTGAAAGGGAAGTTAGCTAACTAGGTTTTTGGGTAAATCAAGTTTGAATACATGGATTTAGGTAAGTTGATCACTTTGAATTTGGTAAGTTAGGTCATTGCATAGCAAGATTGAAATCTCTAAGTAGAAAATACAAAATGTTGTAGGATTGTGAGTGTGTCATGTGAAGTATAAAGGTGCACTGCTAAATTCTTAGGGCTTAAGTTGACACAATTTTTAAGTTTGAGAAAGGTGTTAGATCAAGTGTTTAGGTATTTGGGTAATCAGTCTTCATAAAATCCATAACAAAGCAATCCCTAAGGTATTGTTCATTTGTCTCTAGTATTCTTGATAAGGCCAAAAAACCTAAAAACCCACATAAGAGGAAGTATCTAAAAAGGCAGAAACACGTTATTTTAATCACAAATTTATAACATATAGGGTGATCCCACAATACTGGTTTACAATTTTTGGCCAAACTAGACATTGAACTGATTTTTTCTAACTAAATCTTCACTTTCAGACACCTATAGTGGCTAAACCGTGAGGAATTTGAAGATGATGTAAACTAGTGATTTGTGACATTTTGTCTGTAGATTCTAAATATTTTTTTTTCAAAAGTTTTGGAATCAGATTGCACTTATTTTTCCATCTCCTTCGAAAATTAGTTTTTTCAGTAAACACCATTTTTAAGGAGTGATGCTCACCATATAACACATAAATTTTTTTCCATGAAGGATAAAATTCTAATCTTTTTGAATTTAAATTTGTAACTATGATATCTAGTGCTTCCAATTGGTTTCATAGTGTTTTATTGAATATTTTTTCCTTAATCAAGTTTCAAAGTCAAACCAATTACAATTTAGACATAGGCGGACTGTATAACACGTAACGTTTTTTGTATGTATCAAAATTCAAATATTTTTTGTTGGATTAAGGACTTCAATATCTAGTGCACTCATATTTTTTAAAAAATTGTTTTGATAATTTGTTATTTTTCCACATGTGCAGAACAGAGAGCTTGATTTTCGGTGAAAAACCTACATTCATAAACAATAAAAATAAATATAATAATCAAATTAAATTTAATTAAAATTATACTTTTTTGGAAGCTTATATTAAGGACTACATACTTACAAAAAATGAATTTTAAATGAATTCATTTGATCCCCCAAAAGGTAAATCAAAAGTGGTTTTTTATGAGCATCTTGATAGGTGTAAAGGAGACTCCATTATAGGTATGGTTTAAAACTAGTGGGGTTCTATCCAAGGGGGCTTGGTCTAAGGTGGTTTGATCAAACCCTCTTCAATTGAAATCCTTTAAATGGAACTTTTCAAGGCTTAAATCATTATATTTTCTAAAAATATGTGATTTCAGCAAAAATCAATATCTTCCAGAAAGTGTAAACCACTATTGTGGTAGCACCCTATAAAGGGTTAGGACCATATAAGAATGATTTTAATAATTTTTTCTTCTATTAGGTTGATTAAAAGACTTAAATGTTGCAAGTTTCAGTGATTTGGAGTGTTGATGCAAGTTGGAAAGGTGGAAGATTGTAATAGAGATGCAAATGCTCATACATATCAAATTCTTGTGGGAAGGAAATGATAAAGGATCGAAGTAAAGAGATTGAAAAAGGTAGTAGGAAAGGAACCCAAAGACGAATACGCAAAAGAAATATTTGAAGGAAAGTGAGTAACTAGGAAAAGGAAGATCCCTATTTTTTACAAGCTAACACAATTGTGAGATTTTATTAACGTACATTAGTGGATGTTTTCCTAGAGTTGAAACTCAATGTCGGGATCAAGAATTTTGAAGGGAAGTGCTATAGAATTTTTCCTACGGTTTTTGAGGACTAAAGAACCCAATGTGTATTTATCTGCAATTTTCAAGCATTTCAATTATAGCGAAGGAAGTCAAAGTAACTTTGACTTTATTTTCATATCCTGGGATAAATATCTATTGATTGTCACCAATGATTTTGTGTCATGTGTTATTCCATGATTGGCTTATTTTCACTTAGCCATGTGCTATATTTGATCGATTGATGCCTTGTATTCTATAAAAGGAAGAATGTTATTATTTTTTGAGGATAAAAAATTATTGAAACAATTAGACTAAAATTGGAAAATCACCAATTTTACATTTAAGTCATGTTTTTAGTTCAATTTTAGTATAAAAACTTGTATTCATAGTAGGATTTTCTAATATCAAAGAAAATTTGAAGGCTATTTCCTCGTCGCAAATTTTATGTAGTCGTAAGCTATTTGCTCCAACTAGAAGAGTCAATTTACTATACTAGATTTGGGTGCAATTTGATATTGTTCTAGTAGTGAGTGGTTATTTTCTATAAACTTCTTGCATTATTTTCTATGTAGATGTGAAGCAATCTGGTGAACTACAAAACATTTTATGCTTTAATTTGGTTATTTCTCTGTGAATGCATGGATAATAGTTGGGAGCATTTAACTTCTTAGGCTCTTTTCTCTCTTAAATCTAATCTTTCAATAGTTTTCTTTAAATGATTTAGACTAATGAAGTATGAATAGTGATGCATGTTATATCTACTAAATTCTTACATTACTTCATCTTTTCAAAGTTTCAAAGTCTATAAAACCAGTGGCCTCTTATGTTTAACAACAATTTGTACAATGAACCCCGAGTGAACCTAGTGCATCAAGACCTGACATTCTTGAGCCTTGGGATAGCCAAAATTTCCTTTAAATGGGAAATCTTATAAACTCTTTCAAGATAGATAGGTTCCTTTGTTCATTTAGTAAAGATTTATCTACATTCAACATTGTGTGTGTAACAACCACGCCAACAGGTAGTTTTGGTTGCACTAGTTTTAAATCTTCCTATGGATTTGAATAATAAAGTAGAAGCTCAAGAACTTCTATCTAGGATCCATTTGGTAAAGGAACAAAACATCTAATAAATTCAGATTGAAGGGGACTAATTAAACATAATAAATTCATGTAAGACAATTGCATCCCCATCTTAGTAGCTAAATTATCTTTTGCGACAAATTATCCCCTACTACAAGAACTTAACAACTTCCACATAAGTCATTTCTATAAAGAGGAAAATCACCTTGTAGATGGGCTTGCAAAATTTTCTTGTGATTCTACAAACAAGATCACCCACTTCACTAAAATAGAACTCCTATTGAATCCTCTCCTCCAATAAATTTCCATCAAAGATTGCAAACCCATTTGAGTGGTTCATTTTAACTTCTTTTTTTGCATGTATGGATAGGTCACCATGGAGTCTGATATCATGTTTTGGATAATCAAATTAATGATAAAAAGGATGTCATAAGTCAACCACATTCATTTATATATGTGATCTCTCTTGTGTGAATGACTGCACCCAAGATCATTGGTACAAGATCATAGATTGGTAACGTGTATTTTCCTAGTGGACATCATAACTCTTAATATTCCCAATTAATCCCCAGGGATAACAATAATTATCTGCAATGTGGAAACATACCATCATTTATAAGTTTGGCAAGGGGGATTAGAAGCAAGTGAATTCCCTTTTAAGGCATGCAATCTCAAAGCTTTGATATTCATTCAGCCTCTTTCCTTTGGCTATTTCTGTGTTTTGTGTTTTCTTTGGCTATCTGCTATCCCTTTTTCTGACCTATTATGTGAAAAATGGAGCTCAAGTGGTCCAACAAACAGGTACATATCCCAATCCCCAAATGGGAGTATGTATAATTTGATGTGTTCACAATAGAAATGTTGAATAAGGTTTTCAAGGTGGACTATGCTAGGGTAGAAATGGTGATTAGAACAATTGTCAAGGATCAAATTCTCTAGATCTAACCATGCCTACTATAGCTATCATAGGTAGTGTTGGTGTTTTTTAATTCCCAACCTAATCTTCAAAATAATCAATAGGATTGCCATTCCTAATGATCAATTACTTTGAGGGATTGGAAAACGAATAGGAGAAAGTTGATAAAACTTTCTCTCTTCACTTTGGGCTCCACAAGACCCAGGAGGGTGATCCTTGATAGTATTTGAAAGACCTCCTTTTCCAATTATCTTGAATACAATAAATATCATATATGTTCTTGATAGATTTGCTTGATGATTATGAAAATTTGAAAATCTAGCAAAATCCTTTAAGAAATTCAACAATGCATAGCAGGAGAACATGCAACAACATCTAATTATCAAATAATTCAAATTGAAATTAATATTCATGATTTTTCTTTAAGTGTGAGACCATGGATATTGTAACAAACATAAATGCAAGAGACCGATGTCTTAACCTAGGGAACGGAGTTAAAATAAATGCAATTGAGACTTGTATAACAATATTTTCCCCCAAACATCATAAATCTTTACAGTAATGTCCTACACTACTGCACTTTAATATTTCTAACCAACTCTACTTATAAATACTTGCATAATTTCATACAATTCAACATTCCCATTAAAGCAGATTTAATTGACTCCTTAAGTAAAATCTATAAAAGAAACATTCAACACAAGAAAGACTACGAAGATGAATAAAATGATCCTTGATCATCTTTCATTCATAAATTATATAAATCATAAATGAGGAGACAATTGGCTTAAAATCATGCCATTTTATATTTCAAAAATGATGCTAGTACTATCATACAAATACCTACAAACTAAAAATAATTCTAGACTTAGACAATAACCTAGACTAAAAATACAAACTCTATTCAATATGCTCTGTAAAATATAAAAGTTTCTCCAAGATCCCATGAAAATGGCCTTGATTTCCCTTTTATAGAAACAAGGGGGAAAAATAAGCTTCAGGCCAAGTTACACATGTCGTATTTTCATTTGGCATACATTTACATTTCAAAATATGAGCACAACTTCTTGTGGAGAGAATATTCTAAAAGGACAAATACATTTATATTTGCTTGTTATATCTTTGTCCCTCAAAAACATGCTTGATGAAGACAGTTGTACTTACTTTGTCACTCCTTCATTCTTCATTCGGTTGCAAAGGCCTGGGAAAGATTACTAGGAAAATAAGGACAAAAATCAGGTTTTCCAGAAGACAAAACTCTTGTTTGAGCTATTTAAAAACCTACCGGCGTTGATTGTGCATAAAAGAAAAGAATATTGCTCCACATCATTTGAAACTCTCATAACTATGGCAATTTATTATACCTATTATCCCATGCTACATACTGCTCTTCAGTTGGCCAATTGAAAGATAAGAACTCATCCAATTAAGTCTTGTAGGTGACATATTTCAACACCACATGGTCAGCTTCCTTATCAAATTCCTCCAAGAACTTATTGGTGTACTAGAGCTTATCCAAACAACTCTTCATGAGGTTAATGTCAACCAGATCCTTCTCACATATAAGGTAAGCCAAGGTTGCAGTTACACTTTCCAATTGTGTCTTCCAATCCTCACATGCCTTAACCTTACCCTCAACATTCAATATGTATTGCAATATACCCAAATCACAGTCATCAAACTCTATAATCAATTATTTTATTTTATCTTCCATGGGACTTACCATTCCCTAATATTCACCTATTGTTTTTTATAATTTGATAGGTTGGGATGATTTTCTCTAGTTTATTTGGATAATAACTTGATCCATTACACATACCAATCAAAGAATTGAGTTTGGGAACCCATTTTCTCATCAAAGGAACTACCTCTATCTTATCTCTTTCAAATTTTCTAATTGTAGTCATCATCAAAGAATAATTCTTGTGCACATTGTCTAATTTCCTTAATATATTTTTCATCAAGCGTCCCAACATGTTAGAAATTACAAGCATACTTTCATCATGCTTGTTCTCCTTGTAATGCATAAACAATTCCTCATATGTTCTCATCAGATCAAGAAATTTCTACCTATCACTCCTAGATCTTGGGGGTTGTGCAGTAGAAGTGCTTACTACCATAGATCTATCTCCCCTTACTACTAGTTCCATAGATGTCGATGGAGGTGGTGCCTATTTTTATTGATGTTGCACTTGTTTCTCTAACTAAGCAATCATTTATTTTTCCTTATTGTACTCATCCAATAAATATTAATAATCCTTTAAAGCTTTGTTATATTGATCTTGCAAATATTTTGTTGTTGCTTTGTTGAACCAAGCAACATTCACTACTAATGTGGTTGCCTATACTGTTGAAGTATCTAACACTTTTTTCACAAAAAAACATCATCTTAAGTCACCTATAGGTTAAGCTACTATTGGCTTGTTTGTGTTTGGGGATAGGGTGCAAATTTCCAAAGTATCCCACTTAGGGCTAAAAGAAGATCTAGATAATGCAGCCATAACT
>VDFB02284061.1:0-72015 GCA_007258455.2 Sequoia sempervirens | reverse complement strand
TAGAAAGCAAGGAAGGAGCATTTCTTGTGGCATTTTGTAATGTCCCCATTTTAGTCAGTTCTTGGGAACAGTGTGTTAGCTTATTTATTGGACCCTTGTGGGCTAGCTGGATTGGTTAGAGGGTCAGTGGTACATTTTGGAGAGTTGGATCGTTTTGGTTTTCAGAGCTCAGTGACTGGTTCACAGCAGGCGTTGGCATTTCAGGAGTCCACAGCTTCTGACGGCACGGGATTATCCTGAGTTTTGAGCGAGTTATGGAATTTTAAGTGATTAAGTTAATTATTTAACTTAATGTTTTATTAAAGTCACATCGACTTTAATATATTTAATATCACTTAAAAAATGTTCAAAAGGAGATTTAATATTTTAATGACATAAAATATTAAAAAGGTGCGCTCAAGTATTAAGTGGAAAACTATGGAAAAGGACTTAATACAATTTTAAAAGATTTTAATGATTAAAAAAGGCGTATTCTTCTTGAAATGCGTGCCCTTTTGGGTATAAAGCATTTCTCTAGCAAATGAAACTCATATCTTTTGACCATTTCACTTTGCCTTGAGCATTTTTCCTGTGCATTCTCCTGTGATCAGGGTTTGAACAAACCGCCATTGAAGAACGATACCTCTTCAGTGTGAGCACTCTTGAGATTGTGAAAGATCAGTCAAATCAGTGCATGTTGAGAGCTTTAGCCAGAGGTTCTACAGATTCATGTAGAGATTATTTATATTGAGATTGTTTGTTGTTTGCAAATAAATGAGGGTTTCTACTGGTGGCGCATCCTTCTTCACAGACAGAGGTTTCCAGCAGAGTTTACTTGCATTCTTTTCATAGCCGTACGACCTACATTGGGATTTGTGCCTAGAGAGAGGCGTGTTAAGGGTTTGGCTGAAACGGCTCCCTTTTGTGTGGGTTTTGACTTCTATCATTGGCGCCTAGTTATTTCAGAGGATTGTATCCAGTTTCGAGACAGGAGAAACCACATCTGGAGATTTGGCGTGCTCATATGCTTGATTTCACCATTTCCGGCTGGCAAGCTGGCTACTGTTTTAAATAAAATAACTGGAGACTTTCTGGTATGTCTGTTATTCATGATCTTATTGTTTCAGTATAATAACAACTTCTGCATTTCCATTCTGTGAGAAATTGCTATATATTTCAATTTACAAGCTTAAATATGCTGCGCCCCTTCTCTTCTGTCTATTAAGAATTCTCTAAAAAACTTAAAAGACACCTAAAGACTTAAGAAAATTGGGGTTTGAGGTAGAGAGCCAGCAGGGCTCATCACACATTTGGAGGTTATAGTAGGGAATACTCAATTGAGGTTGAAGTGTTAGTCACTATGCAATCGTAAAAATAAAAAATGTGAATAGTTGTGAAAGTACTCAAAAGGAATTGATACATGGAAGACTCCTCATGAAGTAAACGAGCATATTCCATGTCTGTTTGTGCTTGTGGTGGCTAGTGGAAAACATTCTTGCTTGGGTATCATCATTGCAAAGCATAACTTGGCATCTGCTACAGACTGCCAGAGCTCCAGCCAATTTTTTTTTTTCAGAGACATCTGCTGGGAGCCATACCCCTGACATTGCAAATGTTTTATCAATGCGTAAGCTATTTCAGCATCAAATGGACTTAAGTGCAGAACCAATTGTGCGAATGACTTCTTGTGAATGTAAATAATTTTTTTTTTCAAGTGAGCTTGTGAAGGAGAGCACTAAGTCTACAGAGAAACATACATTTTGTAGAGATGGAAAGTGGTAGGCAGGCAAATGCACTGCTATCATTTCCTGGACTCTCAGGTTATTCTTAAATCTGATAATTGTGAAATATTTAAACAAATGAGAATACTAGTGTAGAGATAGAGGAACAATTAGCTTGGCAGGGAACATGCAAAAATGTGTAGCCACGTTGAAGAATTCAATTCCTGTTTGGAAGTTGTGCACAACTTCCTTTAGAGAAGGTATCCAGGAATAGAACCATGTTAGCTCATTATTTAGGTGGTTATTTTGAGTCAGAGAGTGATGTTGAAGTAAACAAGGTAATATGTCCAGAAAAAAAGGAGGAGATCATTATTGGATATCCAAGAGCAGTATGAAATAATGCTAGCAACTGCATTCATAGATGAATGCTGTTATTGAAAATCAATTGCCTACTGCACTAGTAAGTAAGGAAGGAACTGAAAATAATATTTTTGCCATTTTAAAGCTCGGGCAAAAATCTGAGGCAGCATTGTCAAAAGCCTTGAAGAAGATTTCAATTTGAAAAGTCATGGTCTCGATGTTAGACACTCATTTCATGTTCAAGTTGTGGCCATAGAGGTGCGCAATGGGGAGATAGATGCAGGAAAATGAATTTTCAAGTTAGTATGTTAGGTCACGATTTAAATGAAAAAAAGATTCAAATCACATAGAATTGCACCTTAAAAGCGCAGTGTGCCTCAATATAAATCAATTTTTTTAAAATAAGAAAAAATTCAGGCTTTTGAATAGATGTGTGTGTGGCAAAAAGCGTGTACCTGTGCATAGGACAAGATATTTCAGGTTTGTTTCTTTCCAGTCAATTGTTCATTAGGACAAGAATTTAGACTTTGAGCATCACCAATACCTACGGAAGAGTGTTGTTTAATAAATAATTATGTCAAAGCTTCCTTTGCAAGTATTGGTGAAATTTTAATTTCAAAATGGGCATATATAAGAGCATTTGCTTCTATATTTAAGACATATGAACTCTTCCCTTGCTTATAATAGCTAATCAAATTTCGTCTATACAATGCCTATCCAATGCCTACTGGGAAGTGGTTATTCCTAGTGGAGATGTTCAATTGTCTTTCCTCACTAATTTGTCCAATTTTTGAGTTAAATTACAATGTGGCCATTGCTTGTTAAACTTACACTCTTGTCAACTGCCAGGGTCCATAAGGAACCCTATTGAGGTCCACAACTGTGATAAACTTGATACCACAATCTACTGCCACAGGAAGTTTCATTTGGAGATATTTCTAGCATATTTTACAACATTTACCTTGACTATACATAACTTTCTTAATGTTGTTTTGCAGACTTTTGCTTAATAACGCTTAAATAGATTTTGTGTTTCAGATACGATGATTCCTATTACATGTGTTATATTGGTGGGCCTATTGGAAAACTTAATTAGAGAAGAGTCTTTACCTAATATGAAGCATCTTTATCCTATTAAATGGAATTTTCTAAGTTCATTACCCTTTTTGACTTTTTGAATTTCTGTTGCAGGGGAGTTGTTATGCCCTACGGTGAGGTTAATGTATGACCAATTTATCTCATATTATAGTCTTCTTCCTCTACCATAATGACCATCTTTGTGCTCCATTTTATTATTGTACCATGACCTTTTTAATATTTTAGTTACATATTATTGAATAAAAATAAATAATATATTTCGTTGCAAGGTAAAATAAGAAAATAAATATTAGATTATATTTAGTAATAAACATTGACATTTTTAGCCTGAGAAAACAGATCTTGCAGCATGTGAAAGAAGGTGGAGGCAAAAAATTATGGTAGTTGCTTGGAGTGGTATTTCAGTAGTATGCAATGATTTTCAGTTATTAGTTTCGATCAATAATTGCTGTTATTTGAAACCTTTTTAGAATAGCAATTTATATTGTTGTAACCTATTGATGTATCATTTCTTGTGTTGCAAAGATGGTTTGGATGCAGGCCAAATGAATCCATCTATCGTTGGTCAATTTCCACATAATTTGTTGTAAGGTACGGGTATTCAAAACTATATAAACCATAGCATATAGCATGGAGTGAATGCAATAGTGTAGAAGGTAATAGTATGGAGGTGACAAATAAGACTTTTTGAAAGATATTATAATATAGTTACATATTGAAAGAAGCCCTGTAGTAGATCATTCCTGTGTGGACGGAGAGGAGGGCCCACTCTCAAGAAACACTGGCAATGATCTCCTGTATTTCTATTCATTTAGTTTCTAGTTTGTATGTGTTATAATTTTATAGGTTTGAAGAAATGTAGAAAGAATAGATTATTTTAACTATTTATTATTTAGCAATGAGATCGTGATTATTATTTCTTTTTGTATTTCATTTCCTCTTTAACTTCTATTTTAGCTCTTTTCCTGCATCATGAAAGCTACAATTCTTGTCACCCATGCACAGTTTCTGTAGCAAATTATGATCTTGTGACCTACTCACAGCTCTTGTAGTGGCATGAACAATTTCGGTAGGAGTGTATATTCCTGTAGCAGTTTTAAAAGAGTGATTTTGTTCTTATAGAATAGTTGCATATCATTTTACTCACTTCATTAGCTGCAGCCCTTGCACATATAGCCACTACACCTTACGTAAGATTACACCTTCGGATTGGCACAAGGATTGAATTGAATCTTATTTCTTGAACATTAAATCTATTTTATAATCAACCTTAGGTTTGGACTATTACCCTACTTACAATGAGCTTTTTGTGGATAATTATTTGACCTTCCATGGTCAAAGCCCTTGTTCATATAATTGTAATGGGCAGTGTATTGATAGAAAATGCCATTGCTTTTTAGGATATATTGGGAATGACTCATCCAAGGAAGTTCCTTTGTTGCTTGAAATAAGGTGGTGTTCATGCATGTCTTTGTTGTATTAGATATCATTTATATCATTTGTATAACCGTGAAGTTCTCAAAGAGGGTTTATTTGTTTAAGGAACCTTCTTTGCTGATAGCAATCGGCATGGAACATGCAACTCAACTAGAGTATGTAGTTGCGAACTGGGCTATACAGGGATTGACTGTTCAATTGGTGTGATCCATTCATTTTTACAAATTTTCATGACTACTTTCTATGTAGCATGATCTCTCCCAAATAATGCATTAAGCGACTAAACCATGCCTTTCTTTATGCAAACAATGTTTTTACAATTTACAATTAACTAACATTGCCCTCGTTTTTTTACATAAAATAATTTAGAGCTTTGACAAATTGTGTTAATTGTGTTGCTGGTTGTGATGAGGAATGTAGCCTACATGGAGGCTTTTGTGATAATGGTGTTTGCTTGTTTAGATGGTCAGATAATGCATGATATCCTTATCAAAACAGCAGTGTTCTATTATCAAGTTTCTCCATGTGTGGAGATGTCATTACTTGAGGTGCAGGAGGTCAACAATGCTCCAAGTGAACCTAGAATTCTGCAGCAGTATTATTCCCACTGTTTTTTAACATTTAGGGTTTGGACCTGCGACATGGAGGATATCTATCTCATGGATTCAAGACTGCAAATAGATGAGTATTTGCTACTTCTATTTATTTTGAATCTATGACATACTGTGTGGATAAATCCACAGTTGTGCTTGTTTCTTGGACATTAGTAATAAATGCAATAAAGTAAAGAATTTAGGATTACTCATTGTGATTTATCTAATATTGATTGGTTATTCTATTTGTTTTCTTCTAGTTTACATGATTCATTGATTATGAAATGCTTCTACCCTTTTTAGTCCAAAGCTCATGATTGCAGGTGCCAGTGTATATTCTCAAGGCATTGACTATCTTCAGTTTCAGCAGGTATAACAGTTGTGTATTTCAAATAATTTTTGAGGAATCCAACCATTCCTAACTAGTTTTCTTCTCCAGAAATTTGGTATTTTTAGTATGGGGATGTCTTTTGTAAGTTTATGATGGATGTAGCATGCAGCCACGCAAAATTTGGTGGACTTTTAGGTCTTGCTCAGTAAGGGATTTATTTGTGTAATGATAGAATACAAAAATCCTTAGAAACTGTGATGAAAATTACTTGAATTAAATTGTAGGAAAAAATATGAAGTAGGCAAATTAGTCAGTTCTGATTGTTTTCTTATTGATTATCTAGTAGTGGTTGCCGATCTAGGTGTTCTTGTTTGGATCGTGGAGCAAAATTTTGTAGTCTTTACTGCTTTTAATGGTTGTACTTCTGATATGTAACATTGTAAATGTAGCATCATATATTATTGTTGTAAGATTTGTGTTATGAACATGGTCTTCTTGACTCCTATTGGAAAACTCAATTAGACAAGAGCCTTTGCCTGATATGAAGCATCTTTATCCTATTAAATGGAATTTTTTATGTTCATTACCCTTTTTGACTATTTGAATTTCTGTTGGAGGGGAGTTGTTATGCTCTAAGATGAGGTTCATGTATGACCAATTTATCTCATATTATAGTCTCCTTCCTTTACCATAATGACCATCTTTGTGCTTCATTTTATTATCATACCATGACCTTTTTAATATTTCCGTTGCATATGATTGACCAAAAATAAGTGGTATTTTTACTAATCAACATTGACATTTTAGCTCGGGAAAATAGATCTTGTTGCATGTCAAAGAAGGTGGAGGCAAAAGAATTATGGTAGCTGCTTGGAGTGGTATTTCAGTAGTATGCAATGATTTTCACTTATAACTTTCGATGAATAATTGCTGTTATTTGAAACCTTTTTAAAATAGCAATTAATATTGTTGTAACCTATTGATGTATCAGTTCCTGTGTTGTAAAGATGGTTTGGCTGCAGGCGAAACAAATTCATCTATCCTTGGTGAAATTGCATATAATTTGTTGTAGGGTATGTGTATTCAAAACCATATAAACAATATCATGTAGAGCGGAGGGAATGCAATAGTGTAGAAGGTAATAGTATGGAGGTGACAAATAAGACTTTTTGAAAGATATTATAATATAGTTACATTTTGAAAGAAGCCCTGTAGTAGATCATTCCTGTGTGGGCGGAGAGGGGGCCCACTCTGAGGAAGCATTGGCAATGATCTCCTTTATTTCTGTTCAGATTGTTTCTAGTTTGTATGTGTTATAATTTTTTAGCTTTGATGAAATGTCGAAGGAATAAATTATTTTTCTTATTTATTATTTAGCAATGAGATAGTGATTATTATTTCTTATCGTGTGTCCTTTACTCTTTTAACTTCAATTTTAGCTTTTTTCCTGCATAATGAAAGCTATAGTTCTTGTCACCCGTGTACAGTTTCTATAGCAGATTATGATCTTTTGACCTACTCACAGCACTTGTAGTGGGATGGACAATTTCGGTAGCAGTGTATACTGCTGTAGGAGTTTCAAAAGAGTGATTTTGTTCTTATAGATTAGCTGCATATAATTTTACTCACTTCATTAGCTGCAGCCCTTGCACATATAGCCACTACACATTCGGTAAGTTTACACCTTCAGATTGGTACAAGGATTGAATTGAATCTTATTTCTTGAACATTAAATCTATTTTATAATCCACCTTAGGTTTGTACTATTACCCTGCTTACAATGAACTTTTTGTGGATAATTCTTTGACCTTCCATGGTGATAGCCCTTGATTATATAATTGTAATGGGCATTGTATTGATAGAAAATGTTATTGCTTTTTAGCATATATTGGGAATAACTCATGCAAGTAGGTTCCTTTGTTGTTTGAGATGAGGTGGTGGCCAGGCAAGTCTTTGTTGTATTAGATATCATTTATATCATTTATATAACCGTGAAGTTCTCAAAGAGGGTTTATTTGTTTCAGGAACCTTCTTTGCTGATTGCAATCGGCATGGAACATGCAATTCGGCTACAATATGTAATCGCGAACTGGGCTATACAGGGATTGACTGTTTAATTGTGATGAGCCCTGCTGGCTCTCAGCTCAAAACCCTTATTTTCTTAAGTCTTTAGGTGTATTTTAAGTTTTTTAGAGAATTCTTAGTAGACAGAAGAGAAGGGGCGCAGCATATTTTTGCTTGTAATTTGAAATATAAAGCAAAAACTCACAAAATGGAAATGCAGAAGTTGTTAATATACTGAAACAATAAGATCATGAATATCAGACATACCAGGAAATCTCCAGTTATTTTAAATAAAGAAGTTGCCAGATCTACAGCTGGAAATGATGAAATCAAGCATAAAGGCACGCCAAATCTCCAGAACTCATTTCTCCTGCTCAGAAACTGGACACAATGCTCTAGAAATACTGGACGCCCATGATGGAAGACTAAAACCAAGCCAAAGGGAGGCATTTCACATTATTCCTTCACATGCCTCTTTCAAGGCACAATTCCCAATGAAGGCCGTACGGCTATGAAAAGAAAGGAAGGAAACCCTGCTGGAAACCTCTGTCTGTGAAGAAGGATGCGCCACCAGTAGAAACCCTCAATTATTGTAGACAATAAGCAAACTCAAAATAAATGAACTCTGTATGAATCTGTAGAACCTCTGGCTGAAGCTCTCAACATGCACTGATTCGACTGATCTTTCACAATCTCAAAAGTGCTCACACTGAAGAGGTAACGTTCTTCAATGGCAGTTGTTCAAACCCTGATCACAGGAGAATGCACAGGCAAAATGCTCAAGGCAAAGAGAAATGGTCAAAAAGATGAGTTTCATTTGCCAGGGAAATGCTTTATACCTAATTAGCACGCATTTCAAGAAAGTACGGCCTTTTGCATCATTTAAATCTTTTAATTTTTAATTAAGTCTTCTCCATAGTTTAAGACTTAATTCTTTGAGCGCACTTTTAATATTTTAAATCATTAAAATATTAAATCCCTTTTTTTGAACACTTTTTAAGTGATATAAAATATTATTAAAGTCAATGTGACTTTAATAAAACATTAAGTTAAGTAATTAACTTAATCACTTAAAATTCCATAACTCGCTCAAAACTCAGAGTATTCCCGTGCCGTCAGAAGTTGTGGACTCCTAAAATGCCAACGCTCGCTGTGATCCAATCACTGTCCACTGAAAACATGAACAATCAAACTCTCCAGAATGCATCACTGACCCTCTATCCAAACTGGCTAGCCCACAAGGGTCCAATAAAGGGCTAACACACTGTTCCTGAGAACTATCTAGCGAGGGGACATCACATTAATTGGTGTGATCCATTCATTTTTGAAAATTTTCACGACTGCTTTCTGTTTAACATGATCTCTCGCAAATGATGCATTAAGCAACTAAACCATGCCTTTCTTTATGCATACAAAGTTTTTATAATTTACAATTAACTAACATTTCCGTCTCTTTTTTACATGAAATAATTTAGAGCTTTGACAAACTGTGTTAATTGTGCTGTTGGTTGTGATGACCAATGTAGCCTACATGGAGGCATTTGTGATAATAGTGTTTGCTTGTTTAAGTGGTCGGATTATGCATGATATACTTGTGAAAACACCAGTGTTCCATTATCAAGTTTCTCCATGTGTGGATATGTCATTGGTTGGGGTGCAAGAGGTCAACAATGCTCCAATTGAACCTAGAATTTGAACCTAGAATTGTGTTGCTGTTTGTGATGACCAATGTAGCCTACATGGAGGCATTTGTGATAATGGTGTTTGCTTGATTAGGTGGTTGGATTATGCATTATATACTTTTGAAAACACCAGTGTTCCATTATCAAGTGTCTTCATGTGTCGAGATGTCATTGCTTGGGGTGCAGGATGTCAACAATGCTGCAATTGAACGTAGAATTTTGCTGCAGTTGTTGTGCCAAATCTTAAGATTCTGGTTGCAAGTAGCCATGTGCTGTTTGTATTTTGGATAAAGGCCAGTATACAGCATTAGCAAAGTACGTGACTTGCTCGGTGAGATTTCACATCTTTTTCCATTTTTTTTATCTTGATATGTTTCTGGAAGGAGTTCCTTATGCATAAAATTCCCTTCTCCAGCTTGAGCTGAATATTAAGAATTATGGAACAAATATGTTTCATAAAATTATTTGCTATAACTGTCAATATTTGGATGTATCTCACATGTCCAAAAGAATGAAACTCTTAAGATGCTCATTTTAAATTTATAATAACCACATAGTTTGCAAAGGTCAACATAAGTCATTTTTTGTGAATGCAGAAGTCCTGTATATTTAAGGTAATAAATGGGTTCTATTGATGGGGCCCGTCCTAAGAAACGAAAAATGGCATACAACTAACCTAGTGGTAGGACAATTGCAACATGCCCCATCTAGCCATAATAGTGGAAGCAGGCATTTAAATAGTGCCATTCATCCCTACTTGTAAGAACTCCTTAAGCATGCTTCGAATTCTTGATGGTTTCGAAGGTCATACATTCTGAAGTTTTGTACAAATTTTGGCTACAAATATTGTGTTAAGTGTTATTGCCACATTTTGTAATAATTAGGATACAAATGGGTTATCCTGAAAACAACTTGATTTGACATCAGCGAGCATTGGGTTAGTATGCAGTATGTCTTTTGTTGTTTTTCATACATTAGGCTCAGCTTTGAAGTGGGCAAACAACTGTGATAAACTTGATACCACAATTTACTGCCATGGGAAGTTTCATTTGGAGATATTTCTAGCATATTTTACAACATTTAACTTCACTATACATAACTTGCTTAATGTTGTTTTGCAGACTTTTGCTTAATAATGCTTAAATAGATTTCGTGTTTCAGATACGATGATTTGTATTACATGTCTTACATTGGTGGGCCTATTGGAAAACTTAATTGGAGAAGAGCCTTTACCTAATATGAAGGATCTTTATCCTATTAAATGGAATTTTTTATGTTGATTACCCTTTTTGACTTTTTGAATTTGTGTAGCAGGGGAGTTGTTATGCCCTACGATGAGGTGTTCATATATGACCAATTCATCCCATATTATAGTCTTCTTCCTTTACCATAATGACCATCTTTGTACTCCGTTTTATTATTGTACCATGACCTTTTTAATATTTCCGTTGCATATGATTGAATAAAAATAAGTGGTATATTTAGTTGTAAGTTAAAATAAGAAAAATAAATATTAGATTATATTTACTAATAAATGTTGACATTTTTAGCCTGATAAAACAGATCTTGTAGCATGTCAAAGAAGGTGGAGGCAAAAGAATTATGGTAGCTGCTTGGAGTGGTATTTCAGTAGTATGCAATGATTTTCAGTTATTAGTTTCTATCAATAATTGCTGTTATTTGAAACATTTTTAAAATACCAATTTATATTTTTGTAATCTATTGATGTATCATTTTCCCTTTGTTGGCGTAAAATCTAACACCTCTGGAGTGCAGGTTTGTACGGACAGCTATGTACACTACGCAATGAGTGCTCTTCAAATTAGGAGGGGAAGCTCCCTCGTTGTGCTGGAATGCATGGAAAAGAAAAGTAATCTAAGTCCTATCTTTTTGTTCTCAGCTGGAAGAGGCACAAGGTTAAGAAAACCAAGAACGTTGCAGCTAAGGATTTTCTGGTTTCGCAGATCATTAACTACAACTAAGCTAACTACTTTAAATCTATCCAGTTTCCTCAAGAAAACAGAGCATGAGGAAATGGAGCAGGGATTGACTATCGGACGATAAACGAGTTTAGATTCTCTACTTGAAGGCAAGGTGGCGCAACTATCATCTCAATCTAAACAAGCTTATTGGGCACAAAACAGATTTAAGAATTCACCAAGATGATCTTATGAAACCCTGTGTGGCATAACACTTGATCAAAATAGTAAAAACTTCACAAAACAGCCTTTATCATTACAATCTCACGAAACCCTATGTGGCATAACCCTTGATTATAATGATAAAGATTCACGAAACAGATTTATCACCGTAATTTCTCGAAACCCTATGTGGCATAACGATTGATCACAATGGTAAAGATACACAAAACAGATTTATCATCTCAATCTCTTGAAACCCTATGTGGCATAACAATTGACCTCAATGGTAAATATGTTCAAACAGATCTAACTATGGGAGGAATTTACCACGCCAATCTTATGGAACCCTATGTGGCATAACACTTGATTGAAAGTAGTAAAGACTTCACAAAACGATTTTATCATCACAATCTCACAAAACCCTATGTGGCATAACACTTGATTGAAATGATAAAAGATTCACAAGACATAAAGAATCCACCATTACAATTGTATGAAACCCTATGTGGCATAACACTTAATCATAATAGCGAAGACACATGAACAAATACCAAAAGAGCAATATTGAGGGCAAGGTAGGCGCAGCATATATTTCTCTCTCAAGCAAAAGTTATTTACAAATGAGCAAAAGCTCTTATTTATATACATCAAGGTGTAGGGAACCCTAAAATCACCTTGTGTTAACTACAGTCTTGCAAATGCATGCAAGATTAATTATTAAACCCTAATGAAGTAAACTATCTGTTAACTGGAAGCTACCATCGATTAGTACATAACCTAAATGGACAATGTGCAAGCATGCACGTCCTTATTTAAAGCAAAGTTAACTGGCCACTACCTTCAGTTAACTGGAAACCCTAACCCTAACTCCTGTGTTGATAATTCCAAGAATGAGATAAGCATGTGTTAAGTCAGCAAGTAAACTCAAGACTGAAAGTCGAGTTAACTGCTGCTCATGACTCAACCCTCGAAATTAACTGCACGTTCCAACTGGCAGATCACTCCATGTCAACTCGGTCTAACACTTCAACCAAGAACTCATCGATCTCTCTGTCTTCTGGCACTTTGATACTGTCTAAAGCAATAATTTGTCTCTTCAATTCTTGGTCGCCTACTTTGACTGTATGCATGCCATCTTTAACATCTTGAGTCGCCTTTCTGAAACTGGCTGAAATTATTGAAATGTGATCTAAAATCTGCATCGAGATATCACAAACATGCTTCTGAAACTCAGTTTGTACAACCTTGAGATCAGCGTAGATACCATTTTCACGAAGATAATGGCACAGGATCTGAGTGACTTTGGCGGCTTTGTAAATGAAGTGATCTCTGTTCCTTTTGCAACTTAACGCTTCTTTGTCAGCTGCTCTGATGAAAACCTAAATTAAGACCGATTTGGTCTTGAATTCGGTCTAGTTGAACCGCCTTCTGAAAAACTTGCCCGTTGACTGTGAACACGGCTATCTTCTGACAACTTTCTCTGGAAAGCTAAAATGGCTCCTGGTGAGGCTAAAAATACCTGTCGGAGGACAATTTTCACCAAAAATTCTGAGACATGGGTTTTGTCCGGAAAATGATTCTAAGACAACCCACAACGTCAAAATTGTGAAAACACGTCATTTAGCTTGACATGCAAAGATTCTTCAGTCGAGAATTGCAGGGGTTTTAGAGCTTCTCGGGGAAATTTTTCTTGAGAAAATCTGGAACATGGGTTTTATGCACAACGGAATTCTGAACAAACCCAGATGATGAGATTTTCAAAAAGATGTGATTTTGGCCCACATGCAAAGAAATTCTCGGAAAAAAGCACAGAGCTTCATAATGAAGGCTACGGGCAATTTTCTCGAAAAAATCTAAGACGTGGCTTTTGCTGCTGATGCTAAAATATGCGAACCCAGGTGATCAGATTCTGAATATTTTGATGAATTTCTTTGACATGCGAAGAAAATACCTAAGATGAGAAATAGAAGAAATAAGACAGAAAATAGAAAGTTTTGCTTGTCTGCTTCTGAAAAATCAGCCAATCTCTTTTCTGGAACTTGATGAAACTTGCATGCAAAGTGAAAACAAAGTCTGGAATCTTCTTCCTCTGCACAATCTGAATTCGTTGCTATGAAGAACGCTGAATTCGGACACCTGTAGCACCTTTAGCTTGCTGGTCGCTCAAGAGAAATAAGAACTTCAGAGCTAAAGATCATGAAATAATGGATGCCATGGCTGAAATAAATAAGCTTTCATCATTGAAATTCACATAAAGCACCAAATCCATGAAAAGTGCGCTTGGCTTGTGATTGGACCCCAACTTAGTTAACTGAAACAAAGATAAGCTAAATAAGGCGTCATGCTTTAGGGTTTTCCCTTTTCAATCTTCAGTTAACAAATTCATGCGAATTTGACTTTAGTTGACAATTCTTGTTGAATTCGCCATCTTCACACTTGCTTTAAATTCACAATTTAGAACTAAAGCGTCCCTTTTGAGAACTTCAGTTGACAATCTTTGTTGAAAAGAATTCGCCAATTTCATGCTTTAAATCTAAAAATAGCAACCCTTTCAAGACTTCAGTTGACATTCAAGAAGTGAATGCGCCAACTTCATACTTATGCTTCAATTCAATTCTAAAAATAACAACCCTTTTGGAACTTAAGTTGTCATTCTTTGTAAAGGGCGTAGCTTCACATATTATGCTTCATCATTAAAATATCTAAATATGGCGACCCTTTTGAGAACTAAAGAAAACAACCTCATGCGCCATACTTCACAAATTTATGCTTCATCATTTATGCCGTCCCTTTTAGAACTTCAGTTGACACTCAATGAAGCGCCATCTTCACACAAACTTCACAATTTTGACCAAATTCGCCATGCATGTGAACTCCAGTTGACATTCAATGATAATCTTCAATTAAGTGGACATGCAATCAAGTTAACTTAACATGCAAAGCAGTTAACTGAACATGCAAACTAGTTAACTCGACATGCGAACTGAAAGATCACTCAACATGCCAATATATGAACTGAAGATGACAACCCAGAAAACGTTTAGTCTAATTGCAGTCAGAACTCCAGTTAAGGCGTCCATTCAACTCTCTTTCGAAAATTCAACTTTGAACTCTCAAGTGAATTCCAGACTTAGCCAAATTTCATGAAAATTTAAGCTAAAAACCTCTGCCGGGACCTCTGTTCATCCTCTGACACTGGTTGACTGACTTCTCCGATTGGCTGGCTGACAGGTGCATTGCAAAACTTAGTAAGAACTGATCAAAAGATATCTTGAGACTGCAAATCATAAAATTGACATCTAAAGGCTCAAAAATCCAAGCGCCTTTTTGGAAAGCTGCGCTTTTTCCCTGACTTAGTCAAATTTCAACTTCCGTATCTCGAACGAAGGGAAAAACAAAATCCTTCATAACTTCTGTTTTGTCAACTTTCAGGACTGGAACTCAGGTTCACTGCGTAGCTGACATCATTCTGCATAACAACTGTAAAGGTACATTTCCCAAGAAAACAACGTCTGAAGGGTGAAAAACAAGGGCGCCTTTTTGAAAAGTTGCTCTTTTTCCTCAAGACTTGGCCATTTCCGGAAATGACAAAAATAATATAAAAACTCCCACTGCAAGCTGCTGAGACATCTTCTGATCTGACGGAGGCAGGCAAGCGGAAAGTTGAATGTAACACGGACACATTGAATATCTGATATCATCAGGAAAGCATTAAAGGCCGAAAAGCTTAGGCGCCTTTCTCAAAATGTGCTCTTTTGCTCTTTTTCTGATATTTTGACTAAGATTTAACCCCACGTTTGACCTCAGTTCGAGCCTTCAGATTCACCCACTGACGGATGCGTCGCGAAGCTCGAACAAATGTGAGATAAACGTCCTGGGTGGCATTCAGTCAAAAACCTACATCTGGCACCTCAAAAAGATGGGCGCCTTTCTGAAAAGCTGCGCTTTTCTCCAGTGTTAACCAATTCTCGCTTTCGCCTCGATTTGCACTGTATCTTCCGTAACTCGAACAAAACAGGTCTGTTTGACAAGCTTGATAGCTCACTGCGAAGCTGACGTGATGCCGGACAAATGTCTGCTGGAGGTGACAAACCCTAAAAACAGGATCTGAGCCCCTAAAAGATAGGGCGCCTATTTCAGAATGTGCTCCCTTCTCCAGAGATAGAAAATTTTGATGTTTTTCGTTCAAATTTTCACTTTTCTCAAATCTCTTCGGTAACAGACTGACATGACACTGACACCAACTCCATATTTATAAACCCCAAAAACGACCTTCTGACATCACTTTAACAAGATTAAGACTCAATTAAGCAAAATGCCTTAGGGAAGCAAAAATTTTGGTTTTGGGTACAACACCCTTGTTGCAAAGATGGTTTGGATGCAGGCCAAATGAATCCATCTATCGTTGGTAAATTTGCAAATAATTTGTTGTAAGGTACGGGTATTGAAAACTATATAAACCATAGCATCTAGCATGGAGTAAATGCAATACTGTAGAAGGTAATAGTATGGAAGTGAGAAATAAGTCTTTTTGAAAGATATTATAATATAGTTACATATTGAAAGAAGTCCTGTAGTAGATCATTCCTGTGTGGACGGAGAGGAGGGCCCAC
This sequence comes from Sequoia sempervirens, assembly GCA_007258455.2. Taxonomy (NCBI): domain Eukaryota; kingdom Viridiplantae; phylum Streptophyta; class Pinopsida; order Cupressales; family Cupressaceae; genus Sequoia; species Sequoia sempervirens. The sequence goes on along the minus strand of VDFB02284061.1, from coordinate 55,996 downwards.
TCTCAAGAAACACTGGCAATGATCTCTAGTATTTCTATTCATTTTGTTTCTAGTTTATATGTGTTATAATTTTATACATTTGAAGAAATGTAGAAAGAATAGATTATTTTAATTATTTATTATTTAGCAATGAGATCGTGATTATTTATTTCATTTCCTCTTTAACTTCTATTTTAGATCTTTACCTGCATCATGAAAGGTACAGTTCTTGTCACCTGTGTACAGTTTCTGTAGCAAATTATGATCTTGTAACCTACTCACAACTCTTTAGTGGCATGAACAATTTCGGTAGGAGTGTATAGTCCTGTAGCAGTTTTAAAAGAGTGATTTTGTTCTTATAGAATAGTTGCATATCATTTTACTCACTTAATTAGCTGCAGCGATTGCACATATAGCCACTACACCTTTGGTAAGTTTACACCTTTGGATTGTCACAAGGATTGAATTTAACCTTATTTCTTGAACATTAAGTCTATTTTATAATCGACCTTAGGTTTGGACTATTACCCTGCTTACAATGAGCTTTTTGTGGATAATTCTTTGACCTTCCATGGTTGAAGCCCTTGTTCATATAATTGTATTGGACAGGGTGTTGATAGAAAATATCATTGCTTTTTAGGATATATTGGAAATGACTCATGCAAGGAAGTTTCTTTGTTGCTTGAAATGAGGTGGTGTTCATGCATGTCTTTGTTGTATTACATATCATTTATATCGTTTGTATAACTGTGAAGTTCTCAAAGAGGGTTTATTTGTTTAAGGAACCTTGTTTGCTGATAGCGATCGGCATGGAACATGCAACTTAACTAGAGTATGTAATCGCCAACTGGGCTATATAGGAATTGACTGTTCAATTGGTGTGAGCCATTTATTTTTTCAAATTATCACGACTACTTTCTATTTAGCATGATCTATCCCAAATAATGCATTAAGCAACTAAACCATGGCTTTCTTTATGCAAACAATGTTTTTACAATTTACAATTAACTAACATTGCCCTCTATTTTTAACATAAAATAATTTAGAGCTTTGACAAACTGTCTTAATTGTGTTGATGCTTGTGATGAGCAAGTAAGCCTACATGGAGGCTTTTGTGATAATGGTGTTTGCTTTTTTAGGTAGTCGGATTATGCATGATATACTTGTCAAAACAGCAGTGTTCTATTATCAAGTTTCTCCATGTGTGGAGATGTCATTACTTGAGGTGCTGGAGGTCAACAATGCTCCGAGTGAACCTAGAATTCTGCGGCAGTATTATTCCCACTGTTTTCTAACATTTAGGGTTTGGACCTGTGACATAGAGGGTATCTATCTCATGGATTCAAGACTACAAATAGATGAGTATTTGCTACTTCTATTTATTTTGAATCTATGACATACTGTGTGGATGAATCCACAGTTGTGCTTGTTTCTTGGATATTAGTAATAAATGCAATAAAGTTCAGAATTTAGAATTACTCATTGTGATTTATCTAATATTGATTGGTTATTGTATTTGTTTTCTTGTAGTTTTCATGAGTCATTGATTATGAAATGCTTCTACTCTTTTTAGGCCAAAGCTCATGATTGCAGGTGCCAGTGTATGTTCTCAAGGCATTGACTATCCAAAGTTTTAGCTGGTATAACAGTAGTGTATTTCAAATAATTTTTGAGGAATGCAACCATTCCTAACTAGTTTTCTTCCCCAGAAATTTGGTATGTTTAGTATGAGGATGTCTTTTGTAAGTTCATGATGGATGTAGCATGCAGCCATGCAAAATTTGGTGGACTTTTAGGTCTTGCTCAGTAAGGGATTTATTTGTGTAAAGATAGAATACAGAAATTCTTAGAAACCGTGATGAAATTTACTTGAATTAAATTGTAGGAAAAAAATACGAACGAGGCAAATTCGTCAGTTCGGTTTGTTTTCTTTTTGATTATCTAGTGGTGGTTTCTGATGTAGGAGTTCTTGTTTGGATTGTGGAGCAAAATTTTGCAGTCTTTACTGCTTTTAATGGTTGTACTTCTGATATGTAACATTGTAAATGCAGCATCATATATTATTGTTGTAAGATTTGTGTTATGAACATGGTCTTCTCGACTCCTATTGGAAAACTCATTTAGAGAAGAACCTTTGCCTAATATGAAGCATCTTTATCATATCAAATGGAATTTTTTATGTTCATTACCCTTTTTGACTATTTGAATTTCTGTTGCAGGTGAGTTGTTATGCTCTACGATGAGGTTCATGTATGACCAATTTATCTCATATTATAGTCTCCTTCCTTTACCATAATGACCATCTTTGTGCTTCATTTTATTATCATACCATGACCTCTTTAATATTTCCGTTGCATATGATTGAATAAAATTAAGTGATAATTTTGCTAATAAACATTGACATTTTAGCTCGGGAAAATAGATCTTGTAGCATGTCAAAGAAGGTGGAGGCAAAAGAATTATGGTAGCTGCTTGGAGTGGTATTTCAGTAGTATGCAATGATTTTCACTTATAACTTTCGATGAATAATTGCTGTTATTTTCAACATTTTTAAAATAGCAGTTAATATTGTTGTAACCTATTGATGTATCATTTTCTGTGTTGTAAAGATGGTTTGGCTGCAGGCATAAGGAATTCATCTATCCTTGGTGAATTTGCATATAATTTGTTGTAATGTACGTGTATTCAAAACCATATAAACCATATAATATAGCATGGAGGGAATGCAATAGTGTAGAAGGTAATAGTATGGAGGTGACAAGTAAGACTTTTTGAAAGATATTATAATATAGTTACATTTTGATAGAAGCCCTGTAGTAGATCATTCCTGTGTGGACGGAGAGGATGGCCCACTCTCAGGAAGCACTGGCAATGATTTCTTTAATTTCTATTCATATTGTTTCTCGTTTGTATGTGTTATAATTTTTTAGCTTTGATGAAATGTAGAAAGAATAAATTATTTTTCTTATTTATTTTTTAGCAATAAGATTGTGATTATTATTTCTTATCGAATATCTTTTTCTCTTTTAACTTCTATTTTAGATTTTTTCCTGCATAATGAAAGCTACAGTTCTTGTCAGTCGTGTTCAGTTTCTATAGCAGATTATGATCTTTTTACCTACTCACAGCTTTTGTAGTGGGATGGACAATTTCGGTAGCAGTGTATAGTTCTGTAGCAGTTTCAAAAGAGTGATTTTGTTCTTATAGAATAGCTTCATATTATTTTACTCACTTCATTAACTGCAGCCATTGCACATATAGCCACTACACCCTCGGTAAGTTTACACCTTCAGATTGGCACAAGGATTGAATTGTATATTATTTCTTGAACATTAAATCTATTTTATAATCCAGCTTAGGTTTTTACTATTACCCTGCTTACAATGAACTTTTTGTGGATAATTCTTTGACCTTCCATCGTCAAAGCCCTTGTTTATATAATTGTAATGGGCATTGTATTGATAGAAAATGTCATTTCTTTTTAGGATATATTGGGAATGACTCATGCAAGTAAGTTCCTTTGTTGCTCGAGATGAGGTGGTGGCCATGCAAGTCTTTGTTGTATTAGATATCATTTATATGATTTGTATAACCGTGAAGTTCTCAATGAGGGTTTATTCGTTTCAGGAACCTTCTTTGCTTATTGCAATCGGCATGGAACATGCAATTCAACTAGAGTATGAAATTGCGAAGTGGGATATACATGGACTGACTGTTTAATTGGTGTTATCCATTCATTTTTGCAAATTTTCAAGACTCCTTTCTGTTTAGCATGATCTCTCCCAAATGATACATTGAGCAACTAAACCATGCCTTTCTTTATGCAAACAACGTTTTTACAATTTACAATTAACTAACTTTGTTGTCTTTTGTTTTACATAACAGAATTTAGTAATTTACAGCTTCGACAAATTGTGTTAATTGTGTTGCTGGTTGTGATGACCAATGTAGCCTACATGGAGGCATTTGTGATAATGGTGTTTGCTTGTTTAGGTGGTCGGATTATGCATGATATACTTGTCAAAACACCAGTGTTCCATTATCAAGTTTCTCCATTTGTGGAGATGTCATTGCTTGGGGTGCAGGAGGTCAATGATTCTCCAATTGAACCTAGTATTTTGGTGCAGTTGTTGTGCCAAATCTTAACATTCTGGTTGCAAGTAGCCATGTGTTGTTTGTATTTTGGATAAAGGCCAGAATGCAGCATTAGGAAAGCACTTGACTTGACTTGTTGGGTGAGATTTCACATCTTTGTCCAATTTTTTTGTCTTGATATGTTCCTTGAAGGAGTTCCTTATGCATAAAATTCCCTTCTCGAGCTTGAGCTGAATATTGAGAGTTATGGAACAAATATGTTTCCTAATATTAATTGCTATAACTATAGATATTTGGATGTATCTCACATGTCCAAAAGAATGAAATTATTCAGATGCTCATGCTAAATTTATAATAACCACATAGTTTGCAAAGGTCAACATAAGTCATTTTTTGTGAATGCAGAAGTCCTGTATTTTTAAGGTAATAAATGGGTTCTATTAATGGTGCCCCTCGTAAAAAACTACAAATGCCATACAATTAACCTACTTGAAGGGCAATTGCAAGACGCCCCATCTAGCCATACTAGCGGAAGTAGGCATTCAAATAGTGCCATTCATCCCTACTTGTAAGTACTCCTTAAGCATGCTTCCAATTCTTGATGGTTTCGAAGGTCATACATTCTGAAGTTTTGTACAGATTTTGGCGACAAATATTGTGTTAAGTGTTATTGCCACATTTTGTAATAATTAGGATACAAATGGGTGATCCTGAAAATGACTTGATTTGACATCAGCTAGCATTGGGTTAATATGCAGTATGTCTTTTGTTGTTATTCATGCATTAGGCTCAGCTTCGAAGTGGGCAAAAAACTGTGATAAACTTGATACCACAATTTACTGCCACGGGAAGTTTGATTTGGAGATATTTCTAGGATATTTTTCGACATTTAATTTCACTATACATAACTTGCTTAATGTTGTTTTGCAGACTTTTCCTTAATAACGCTTAAATAGATTTCGTGTTTCAGATATGATGATTCCTATTACATATGTTACATTGGTGGGGCTATTGTAAAACTCAATTAGACAAGAGTCTCTACCTAATATGCAACATCTTTATCCTATTAAATGGAATTTTTTATGTTCATTATCGTTTTTGACTGTTTGAATTTCTATAGCGGGGGAGTTGTTAAGCCCTGCGATGAGGTTCATATATGACCAATTCATCTTATATTATAGTCTTCTTCCTTTAGCATAATGACGATCTTCGTGCTCCATTTTAATATCGTACCATGACCTTTTTAATATTTCCGTTGCATATGATTGAATAAAAATAAGTGGTATATTTAGTTGTAAGTTAAAATGAGAAAAATAAATATTAGATTATATTTACTAATAAACGTTGACATTTTTAGCCCGAGAAAACAGATCTTGTAGCATGTCAAAGAAGGTGGATGTAAAAGAATTATGGTAGTTGCTTGCAGTGGTATTTCAGTAGTATGCATTGATTTTCAGTTATTAGTTTCGATCAATAATTGCTATTATTTGAAACGTTTTTAGAATAGCAATTTATATTGTTGTAACCTACTGATGTATGATTTCTTGTGTTGCAAAGATGGTTAGGATGCAGGCCAAACGAATCTATCTATCGTTTGTCAATTTGCACACAATTTGTTGTAAGGTACGGGTATTCAAAACTTTATAAACCATAGCATATAGCATGGAGTAAATGCAATAGTGTAGAAGTTAATAGTATGGAGGTGACAAATAAGACTTTTTGAAAGATATTATAATATAGTTACATATTGAAAGAAGCCCTGTAGTAGATCATTCCTGTGTGGACGGAGAGGAGGGCCCACTCTTGAGAAACACTGGCAATGATCTCCAGTATTTCTATTCATTTAGTTTCTAGTTTGTATGTGTTATAATTTTATAGGTTTGAAGAAATGTAGAAAGAATAGATTATTTTAATTATTTATTATTTAGCAATGAGATTGTGATTATTATTTCTTCTTTTATTTCATTTCCTTTTTAACTTCTATTTTAACTTTTTACCTGCATCATGAAAGCTACAGTTCTTGTCACCTGTGTACAGCTTTTGTAGCAAATTATGATCTTGTGACCTACGCACAGCTCTTGTTGTGGCATGAACAATTTCGGTTGGAGTGTATATTCCTGTAGCAGTTTTAAAAAGTGATTTTGTTCTTATAGTATAGTTGCATATCATTTTACTCACTTCATTAGCTGCAGCCCTTGCACATATAGCCACTACACCTTAGGTATGTTTACACCTTCGGATTGGCACAAGGATTGAATTGAATCTTATTTCTTGAACATTAAATCTATTTTATAATCGACCTGTTGACGTGGTTTTTGAGACGGCACCAACACAGAATAAAGTTTCCCAACGGATACCCTATCCTCTCTTGAACAAAGTATTCAACATGCTAAGATTGCGAGTAAGATCATGCTTTCAACTCCAAGGTTCCGAATACTTAGAATACCCTCAGTTGGTTTGATGTGAGTTGCTGTGTTCTCACGAGGGGACTTACACAATTGTTCGACAGTTGACAGCAGACAGTAGACTAAGGGCTTTCGTGTAATTCAATTGATTTGGTAGGTAAGCACAAGTTTCCTAATTCTAACCGGAAATGAACTGAAATTAAAAGAATGTAGGGCCTAAGAAGTTCTAGTCTACTCTAAAGCGTGGGACACGGCGATCAATTCTCATAGATTTCAACCAAGCTCCGTTTTGCCTCACTTCGGACAGCTTCCGCGGAATTGGTGCAATCTTCAGAGGAGTGACTCAAGATGTTCAGATCACGATTTAGCATGAAGACACCATCACAACGACGCATGCCAACATATAAACCATAATCGAAGTTAAGTTTCACAAAGTTCCAGTTGACCACGCAAGGCGAACCCACCGTCAGCGAGCCCGCTAGTGGTATGGACAAGCGAAATCTTGTTCAAATCGAGCACCACATTCCACAATTGCTAGGTACTTGCATGAAATGAAATCTACTTTACTTTAAACTACTTCAAGATGCTACGTGAATTAGAAGGACGAAGAAGCCTCAACAACTATTCACAACAAAGAAGAATTCACCATCAATGAAAATTCTTTTATTATGAAAGCATACATGACAACTTCTTACAAAGTATCCAAAGGGAAGACTTTCCTTCCTTTTCAATCTACACTACTTTACTTTCTACTCTATCAACTTCTCTCTATTCCTCTAAGCTCTGCTTCTACTTCTAAATCTAATGAGATTACAAATGAGGGGGACTCCCCCTTTTATAGTTGGCCAAGTCCAATGGACGGCTCAGATTACAATCGGCTGGATGGCCCAGATCGTACCACCTCATCCCTAAACAAGATTTGCCCTAAAAACCGCCACCAAGAGGAGTGGGGTAATAAATGCGGCATTAATGTCCACCATCTTTCTAGAAGATTCCAATTTTGAAACGCGTTCACACTGCCCTTGATCTTCTTTCTTGATGTTGCTCTTCAACTTCGCTCGAGCTTCCATTCTTTTTTTTCATCTTGAATTTTGAAAACGTTTCTTTGTTACTTGAGCCTCAACACTTAGCCATTTTCTTGCAACTTTTCTTCCTTCGAGGTTGAAATGTAGTGTTGGATTATTTTCTTCATCACTTAAGTCATCACCGCCCGGCCTCGACGTTCCTTCTGCAAAACAAGCACGGAGAAGAGTATTAGAACACTTCATAATATAAATTCACCTTACTTACCTGATTTTCACGCTTTGACCTTCAAGGGCTCATCGTTCTTCCTTAGCCAACTTCGCGTTCAAATTCTTCATGCCTTAGCCAAATTTTCAACCCATCTTGTCTTTTGCCTAGCACCCTTCACTTTGCCATTTCATCCAACTCAGACTCGAGAAGAGATCCTTCCATCAGGAATTTGATAAAAAAAAATCATATAGGCGATCATTTTCAAATTCATCCGCCAAGGCATTTTAACACATTTTATCCCTTGGCTTAGAAAATTTTTCAAATTTCCCTTAGGAAATTCACCAACCTGGTGCCCATCAAAAATCTTTATCCTGAAAGCCTCGGCGAAGTGTAGAAGACTTTAAAATCTATTCCTCATCGATAATCTTCAATGCCCAGAAGAAAATTTCCTTCAGAACATGTCGAACTCATGGGTGCACGACGAACGGGTTCATTTAATTTTCTTGAATTTTGCACCTTGGAAAATTTATTCTTGCTCTTCAACACCTGTGAACATTTCTTGGTTGCTCCAACTTGAAAATTTGAATTCAACCTGCATTATCATCATTTCTGACTTCATCGCTGAGAAAATTTGCTCGTGCTTTGCGAAAGAAAATTTCACCACCTTGAGTTCTAGGCGTATTTTCTAAGGGAGAAAATATTTTTGCCTTAGAAACTTTTAAATTATTTTGCACTTTGAGAATTTGCCTTAGAAATTTTTGGTTCATTCGCCAGTGAGAAAAACATCAACTTCATTTAGAAAAATTTCATCCATGCCTAGCACATTTTTATTTCTCACTCACCACTTGCATTTTACTCCACACTAGGAAAATATTCCAACGCCTTAGAAAAATTCCCATCACTTATCTTATACTTTATTTCATACTCAAGGCGCATAGCACACTGGGGAAAAAAATCATGCCTTAGGAAAAAAAACTCCAACACCACTTACCACCTTAGGCGCATTTCACTCTTGAATAGGAAATTCAAAATCACGCCTAGGAAAACATCTTCAACACCTTCCACCTTGGGTGCGCCTAGCATTTACCTTACATTGACCACGCCTTGAGGTATTTTCACTCACCTTTTACTCCATTTACTTACCTTTTACCACCTCAACTTGGGCGCATTTGAGCTTGGCAAGAGGATGACTCTTCAACTTCTGTTTTTTTGTCTTGACATGGCTTGTTTTGGGCGCATTTCCACCTAGGAGGAGGATGAAAAACTTTGACTGCTTTGACCTCCTTTCATTTTGGGCGCATTTTACCCCTGCTGCAGGATGGGCGCATTTTGAGGGGGGTGGCGGATATTCAGACTTGGAAAATTTTTAAACTTTTCCCTTCTTCAAGTTGGGCGCATTTCCCTATGCCTACAGGATAAAAATTGTTGACTTCTCTTTGACTTTCTTTGGTTGGGGCGCATTTTGCCCCTGATGAAGGATGAACTTCATACTTAGAATTTTTTTTGTGCTTGGCATATGCTTGAAGGCGCATTTAGGCTAGGCAGAAGGATGAAAAGGCGTTGACTTCTTTTGACTTGCTCCAGCTTGATGGGCGCATTTTGCCATGTCTACTGGATGAAGCTCCAAACTTAGAATTTTTCTCATTTTTCGCCAGTATTTCATGCCCTGCTATTTATAGTAAGTCCTCTCAATTTCGCATCTCTGAAGCTCAGAACGACTCGAAATTTTGAACACTGCGTCCTCATGATCTTGTTGTCCTGTCGACACTGCCCTTTTTAGCTGACCTGCTATTTTTAGCCCATTTCTGAGGATGATTTACTATAAATAGTAAGTACTTGTTTCTGATAGCTCCACTGCTCCGATTAACTTGAAATTTGAATGAGGCGCTCTTCACCATGTGACCTGTCTGTTGACATTGACGCATGCACCTGATTTACTATTTTTAGCCTGTTTCCAAATTAACTTACTGTAAATAGTAAGTGCTCCGTTTGACTTGAAATTTTACCAGCAGATAGCTTGAAGGACGCTGATCGCGGTGGTTTACACCGGTTTTCGAAAATTCTGACTTTTTGCCCTTCTTTTCAGGCTCCGAAGTTGGAAACCCTAATTTGCTCTGCATGCGTATCAAAAGATCTTTGTTTGCTCTTGTTTCTGTTGCACTGCGATCAGCTCGTGATTCTGAACTGCTTGGAGGCGGTTGCCGGGACGCACCTGCTAAAAATAGTAAGTTCCTTACTGAGTGATTATCTCCTTTTGCATGTCACACCATCGCGAAGCTCTCGAAAAACCCATCAGGAATCACCCGACATGCAAAAGAAACCTTGACATGCGAACCTTAAAAATAGCCTCGGAAGGCTGAATTCTGAAAGTTGTCGTCTCGTCTTGCATGTTATATCATCGCGAAGGTCTCGAAAAACCCAGAAGGAATATGCCAACATACAAAGAAAAACTCTGCATCTGAACCTTGAAATTTGTCCCGGAAGGCGGACTGCTAAAAATAGAAAGTTGTCTGTTTTCGCTCAAATTTAGCACACGAACAGCCTGATGTGCTCTGAATGCCGTGTGACTGTCGGAATTTCAAAAATGTTGGCGAATTGCCTGTAGCTGCACACTTACTAAAAATAGTAAGTACCTCAGAATCGGATGAAAATTTGCTGAGAGCCTGCTGGAAGCACACTGACAACAATGTTAAGCTCTGTTTTCAATTTATTCACTTCGTTCAACCTCGAACTGACCAAAAGGATGGAAACCCTAGTTTCAGACTTGGCCAAATTTCACTTGTTTAAGCTCAAAGACGGGAATGTCCTCGAAAAGGTAGACATCAGAAAGAGAGGGAGAGAGACAAAACCAAAGCCAAAAGACTAGAATGGAGCAAAAATTAGGGGTCCCCATCTTGAATGGGGCGATGTGTGAAAAGGTCACAACACGACCTTAGGTTTGGACTATTACCTTGCTTACAATGAGCTTTTTGTGGATAATTCTTTGACCTTCCATTGTCAAAGCCCTTGCTCATATAATTGTAATGGACAGTGTATTGATAGAAAATGTCATTGGTTTTAGGATACATTGGGAATGACTCTTGCAAGGAAGTTCCTTTGTTGCTTGAAATGAGGTGATGTTCATACAAGTCTTTGTTGTATTAGATATCATTTATATCATTTGTATAACCGTGTAGTTCTCAAAGAGGGTTTATTTGTTTAAGGAACCTTGTTTGCTGATAGCGATTGGCATGGAACGTGCAACTCAAGTAGAGTATGTAATTGGGAACTGGGCTATACAGGGACTGACTGTTTAATTGGTGTGATCCTTTCATTTTTTCAAATTTTCACGACTACTTTCTGTGTAGCATGATCTCTCCCAAATAATGCGTTAAGCAACTAAACCATCCCTATCTTTATGCAAACAATGTTTTTACAATTTACAATTAACTAACATTACCTTCTTTTTCTTTACATAAAATAATTTAGAGCTTTGACAAACTGTGTTAACTGTGTTGCTGGTTGTGAAGAGCAATGTAGCCTACATGGAGGCTTTTGTGATAAAAGTGTTTACTTGTTTTGATGGTCGGATTATGAATGATATACTTGTCAAAACATCATTGATCTATTATTAAGTTTCTCCATTTGTGTAGATGTGATTACTTGAGGTGCGGGAGGTCTACAATGCTCCAAGTGAACCTAGAACTCTGCAGCAGTATTCTTCCCACTGTTTTCTAACATATAGAGTATGGACCTGAGATATGGAGGGTATCTATTTCATGGATTCAAGACTACAAATTGATGAGTACTTGCTCCTTCTATTTATTTTGAATCTATGACATACTGTGTGGATGAATCCACAGTTGTGCTTGTTTCTTGGATATTACTAATAAATGCAATAAAATTTGGAATTTAGGATTACTCATTGTGATTTATCTAATATTGATTGGTTATTTTATTTGTTTTCTTCATTTTACATGAGTCATTGATTATGAAATTCTTGTACCCTTTTTTAGGCCAAAGCTCATGATTGCAGGTGCCAGTGTATATTCTTAAGGCATTTACTATCCTCAGTTTCAGCAGGTATAAGAGTTGTGTATTTCAAATAATTTTGTAGGAATCCAACCATTCCTAACTAGTTTTCTTCTCCAGAAATTTGGTATTTTTAGTATGGGGATTTCTTTTGTAAGTTCATGATGGATGTAGCATGTAGCCACGCAAAATTTGGTGGACTTTTAGGTCTTGCTCAGTAAGGGATTTATTTGTGTAATGATAGAATACAAAAATCCTTACAAACCATGATGAAATTTACTTGAATTAAATTGTAGGAAAAAAATATGAAATAGGAAAAGTAGTCAGTTCTGTTTGTTTTCTTTTTGATTATCTAGTGGTGGTTGCTGATGTAGGTGCAAAATTTTACAGTGTTTACTGCTTTTAATGGTTGTATTTCTGATATGTAACATTGTAAATGCAGCATCATATATTATTGTTGTGAGATTTGTGTAATGAACATGGTCTTCTTGATTCCTATTGGAAAACTTAATTAGTGAAGAGCCTTTGCCTGATATGAAGCATCTTTATCCGATTAAATGGAATTTTTATGTTCATTACCCTTTTTGACTATTTGAATTTCTGTTGTAGGGGAGTTGTTATGCTCTACGATGAGGTTCATGTATGACCAATTTATCTCATAATGACCATCTTTGTGCTTCATTTTATTATCATAGCATGACCTTATTAATATTTCCGTTGCATATGATTGAATAAAAATAAGTGATATTTTTACTAATAAACATTGACATTTTAGCTCGGTAAAATAGAAATTGTAGCATTTCAAAGAAGGTGGAGGCAAAAGAATTATGGTAGCTGCTTGGAGTGGTATTACAGTAGTATGGAATGATTTTCACTTATAACTTTCGATGAATAATTGCTGTTATTTGAAACCTTTTTAAAATAGCAATTACTATTGTTGTAACCTATTGATGTATTATTTCCTGTGTTGTAAAGATGGTTTTGCTGGAGGTGAAAGGAATTCATCTATCCTTGGTGAATTTGCGTTTAAATTGTTTTAAGGTACGTGTATTGAAAACCATATAAACCATATCATATAGCGTGGAGGGAATGCAATAGTTTAGAGGGTAATAGTATGGAGGTGACATATAAGACTTTTTGAAAGATATTATAATATAGTTACATTTTCAAAGAAGCGCTGTATAGATCATTCCTTTGTGGACGGAGAGCAGGGCGCACTCTCAGAAAGCACTAGCAATGATCTCCTTTATTTCTATTCAGATTGTTTCTAGTTTTTTAGCTGTGATTAAATGTAGAAATAATAAATTATTATTTTTCTTTATTATTTAGCAATGAGATCGTGATTATTATTTCTTATCGTGTGTCTTTTCCTCTGTTAACTTGAATTTTAGCTTTTTTCCTGCATAATGAAAGCTACAGTTCTTGTTACCCGTGTGTAGTTTTTATAGCAGATTATGATCTTTTGACCTACTCACAGCTCTTGTAGTGGGATGGACAATTTTGGTAGCATTGTATATTGCTGTAGCAGTTTCAAAAGAGTGATTTTTTTCTTATAGAATAGCTGCTTATCATTTTACTCACTTCATTAGCTGAAGCCCTTGCACATATAGCCACTACACCTTCGGTAAGTTTGCACATTCAGATTGGCACAAGGATTGAATTGACTCTTATTTCTCGAACATTAAATCTATTTTATAGTCCACCTTAGGTTTGTACTATTACCCTGCTTACAATGAACTTTTTGTGGATAATTCTTTGACCTTGCATGGTCAAAGCCCTTGTTTATATAATTGTATTGGGCATTGTATTGATAGAAAATGTCATTGCTTTTTAGGATATATTGGGAATGACTCATGCAAGTAGGTTCCTTTGTTGCTTGAGATGAGGTGGTAGCCATGCAAGTCTTTATTGTATTAGATATCATTGATATCATTTATATAATCGTGAAGTTCTCAAAGAGGGTTTGTTTCAGGAACCTTCTTTGCTTATTGCAATCGGCATGGAACATGCAATTCAACTAGAGTATGTAATCGCGAACTGGGCTATACAGGGACTGATGTTTTAATTGGTGTGATTCATTCATTTTTGCAAATTTTCATGACTACTTTCTGTTTAGTATGATCTCTCCCAAATGATGGATTAAGCAACTAAACCATGCCTTTGTTTATGCAAAGAAAGTTTTACAATTTACAATTAACTAACATTGCCCTCTTCTGTTTACGTAAAATAATTTAGAGCTTTGAGAAACTGTGTTAATTGTGTTGGTGGTTGTGATGACCAATGTAGCCTACATGGAGGCATTTGTGATAATGATGTTTGCTTGTTTAGGTGGTCGGATTATGCATCATATACTTGTCAAAACATCAGTGTTCCATTATCAAGTTTCTCCATGTGTGGAGATGTCATTGTTTGGGGTGCAGGAGGTCAACAATGCTCCAATTGAACCTAGAATTATGCTGCAGTTGTTGTGCCAAATCTTAGCATTCTTGTTGCAAGTAGGCATGTGCTTTTTGTATTTTGGATAATGGCCAGTATGCAGCATTAGCATAGTACGTGACTTGCTGGGTGAGATTTCACATCTTTTTCCAATTTTTTTTTCTTGATATGTTTCTGGAAGGAGTTCCTTATGCATAAAGTTACCTTCTCGAGCTTGAGCTGAATATTGACGATTATTGAACAAATATGTTTCCTTAAAACATTTGCTATAATTGTCGATATTTGGATGTATCTCACATGTCCAGAAGATTGAAACTCTTAAGATGCTCATGCTGAATTTATAATATCGACATGGTTTACAAAGGTCAACATAAGTCATTTTTTGTGACTGCAGAAGTCATGTATTTTTAAAGTAATAAGTGGGTTCTAATAATGGGGCCCCTCCTAGGAAACTACAAACGGCATACAACTAACCTAGTGGAATGGCAATTGCAAGACGGCCCATGTAGCCATACTAGCGGAATTAGTCATTCAAATAGTTACATTCGTCCCTACTTGTAAGTACTCCTTAAGCATTCTTTCAATTCTTGATGGTTTCGAAGGTCATACATTTTGAAGTGTTGGACAGATTTTGGCGACAAATATTGTGTTAAGTGTTATTGCCACATTTTGTAATAATTAGGATACAAATGGGTGATCCTGAAAATGACTTGATTTGACATCAGCTAGCATTGGGTTAGTTTGCAGTATGTCTTTTGTTGTTATTCATGCATTAGGCTCAGTTTGAAAGTTGGAAAACAACTGTGATAAACTTGATACCATAATTTACTGCCACGGGAAGTTACATTTGGAGATATTTCTAGCATATTTTACAGCATTTAACTTCACTATACATAACTTGCTTAATGTTGTTTTGTAGACTTTTGTATAATAAGACTTAAATAGATTTCTTGTTTCAGTTACGATGACTCCTATTAGATGTGTTACATTGGTGTGCCTATTGGAAAACTCAATGAGAGAAGAGCCTTTACCTAGTATGAAGCATCTTTATCCTATTAAATGGAATTTTTTATGTTCATTATCCTTGTTGACTTTTTGAATTTCTGTAGCAGGAGAGTTGTTATGCCCTATGATTAGGTTCATATATGACCAATTTATCTCATATTATAGTCTTTTTCCTTTACCATAATGACCATCTTTGTGCTCCATTTTATGATTGTACCATGACCTTTTTAATATTTCCGTTGGATAGGATTCAATAAAAATAAGTGGTATATTTAGTTGTAAGTTGAAATAATAAAAATAAATATTAGATTATATTTAGTAATAAACGTTGACATTTTTAGCCTGAGAAAACAGATCTTGTAACATGTCAAAGAAGGTGGAGGCAAAAGAATTATCGTAACTGCTTGGAGTGGTATTTCGTAGTATGTAATGATTTTCACTTATTAGTTTCGATCAATAATTGCTGTTATTTGAAACCTTTTTAAAATAGCAATTTCTATTGTTGTAACCTATTGATGTATCATTTTTTGTGTTGCAAAGACGGTTTGGATGCAGGCCGAATGAATCCATCTATCATTGGTCAATTTGCACATAATTTGTTGTAAGGTACGGGTACTCAAAACTATATAAACCATAGCATATAGCATGGAGTAAATTCAATAGTGTAGAAGGTAATTGTATGGAGGTGACAAATAAGACTTTTTGAAGGATATTATAATATAGTTACATATTGAAAGAAGCCCTGTAGTAGATCATTCCTGTGTGGACGGAGAGGAGGGCCCGCTCTCAAGAAACATTGGCAATGATCTCTAGTACTTCTATTCATTTTGTTTCTAGTTTGTATGTGTTATAATTTTATAGCTTTGAAGAAATGTTGAAAGAATAGATTATTTTAATTAGTTATTATTTAGCAATGAGATAGTGATTATTATTTCTTCTTGTATTTCATTTCCTTTTTAACTTCTATTTTAGCTCTTTAACTGCATCATGAAAGCTATAGTTTTGTCACCCGTGTACAGTCTCTGTAGCATATTATGATCTTGTGACATACTCACAGGTCTTGTAGTGGCATGAACAATTTCGGTAGTAGTGTATAGTCCTATAGCAGTTTTAAAAGAGTGATTTTGTTCTTATAGAATAGTTGCATATCATTTTACTCACTTCATTAGCTGCAGCCCTTGCACATGTAGGCTCTACACCTTAGGTAAGTTTACACCTTCGGATGGGCACAAGTGTTGAATTGAATCTTATTATTTGAAGATTAAATCTATTTTATAATTGACATTAGGTTTGGACTATTACCTTGCTTTTTGATGCTGCCCTAGTTGTCATTTCATGGGTTTTGGCTTAAAAATTTAAAATTCATGGCTAAGAGTTGGAGTTTGCTTAAAATGCAATGATAAAGGTTCGAAGTTAGTTTGAGAAGCATGTGCAGACCATATTTGGTGTGTTTGAAGTGTTGATTTGCAGAATGGAGGCTGGGAGTATTGAATTTCAATAAACCCTCTTGTAAACTAGCCGAAATAGACCTAAACAAGGGTTTTGTAGTTTGATGACTTTGTACGCATTTCCCTTGATAAAAGTTGCTGATTCAGTCTATTTGTGACCTGGTGTAGGTCAAGGAAAAAGGTTTTGTGGTTGGAGAAAGGATTTCATGGTGATTGCTTTGTAAAAGTGACCTAATTGGGGTTTTGTGCAAGCGTAGCAGCACTGTTTTGAGGGATATGTTCCAAAGGAACGTTGTGATCTTTTGAGGTATGTTTCTAAAGAGCTTAAAGGGTATCTAGAATGCAAATCCTTTTGTGGGTTTGAAGAGTCTTCTGAAAGATATGCACAATTTTCCCTATTTGATATGCTCCAAGGAAAATAGGAAGGAATTGTGAAACGTTGCTAAATTAGGGTTTTAAGGACTGTAGGATTGTTTGAAAGAGTTTGAATTGTGATTGTTGGACAAACTCCTCCCTGCTCTGCATCAGCTATACAGGGACTGACTGTTCAATTGGTGTGATCCATTCAGTTTTTCAAATTTTCACGACTACTTTCTGTGTAGCATGATCTCTCCTAAATAATGATTTAAGCAACTAAACCATGCCTTTCTTTATGAAAATAAAGTTTTTATAATTTACAATTAACTAACATTGCCCTCTTTTTTTTACATAAAATAATTTAGAGCTTTCACAAATTGTGTTAATTGTGTTGCTGGTTGTGATGAGCAATGTAGCCTACATGGAGGCTTTTGTGATAATTGTGTTTGCTTGTTTAGATGGTCGGATTATGCATGATATACTTCTCAAAACAGCAGTGTTCTATTATCTTGTTTCTCCATTTGTGGAGATGTCATTACTTGAGATGCAGGAGGTCAACAATGCTCCAAGTGAACCTAGAATTCTGCAGCAATATTCTTCCCACTGTTTTCTAACATTTAGGGTTTGGACCTGCGACATGGAGGGTATCTATCTCATGGATTCAAGACTACAAATAGATAAGTATTTGCTACTTCTGTTTATTTTGAATCTATGACATACTGTGTGGATGAATCCAAAGTTGTGCTTGTTTAATGGATATAACTAGATTTCTTCTCCAGAAATTTGGTATTTGTAGTATGGGGATGTCTTTTGTAAGTTCATGATGGATATAGCATGCAACCACTCAAAATTTGGTGGAGTTCTAAGTTTTGCTCAGTAAGGGATTTATTTGTGTAAAGATAGAATACATAAATCCTTACAAACCGTGATGAAATTTACTTGAATTAAATTGTAGGAAAAAAATATGAACTAGGCAAATTAGTCAGTTCTGTTTGTTTTCTTTTTGATTATCTAGTGGTGGTTGCTAATGTAGGTGTTCTTGTTTGGATCGTGGAGCAAAATTTTATAGTCTTTACTGCTTTTAATGGTTGTACTTCTAATATGTAACATTGTAAATGCAACATCATATATTACTGTTGTAAGATTTGTGTTATGAACATGGTCTTCTCGTCTCCTATTGGAAAACCCAATTAGAGAAGAGCCTTTGCCTGATATGAAGCATCTTTATCCTATTAAATGGAATTTTTTATGTTCATTACCCTTTTTGACTATTTGGATTTTTGTTGGAGGAGAGTTGTTATGCTCTATGATGAGGTTCATGTATGACCAATTTATCTAATATTATAGTCTCCTTCCTTTACCATAATGACCATCTTTGTGCTTCATTTATTATCATACCATGACTTTTTAAATTTTTCCGTTGCATATGATTGAATTAAAATAAGTTATTTGTTTACTAATAAACATTGACATTTTAGCTTGGGAAAATAGATATTGTAGCATGTCAAAGAAGGTGGAGGCAAAAGAATTATGGTAGCTGCTTGGAATGGTATTTCAGTAGTATGCAATGATTTTCGCTTATAACTTTCAATGAATAATTGCTGTTATTTGAAACCCTTTTAAAATAGCAATTAATATTGTTGTAACCTATTGATGTATCATTTCCTGTGTTGTAAAGATGGTTTGGCTGGAGGCGAAATTAATTCATCTATCCTTGGTAAATTTGCGTATAAATTGTTGTAAGGTACATGTATTCAAAACCATATAAACTATATAATATAGTGTGGAGGGAATGCAATAGTGTAGAAGGTAATAGTATGGAGGTGACAAATAAGACTTTTTGAAAGATATTATAATATAGGTACATTTTGAAAGAAGACCTATAGTAGATCATTCCTGTGTGGACGGAGAGGAGGGCCCACTTTCAGGAAGCACTAGCAATGATCTCCTTTATTTCTATTCAGATTGTTTCTAGTTTATATGTGATATAATTTTTTCAGCTTTGATGAAATGTAGAAATAATAAATTATTTTTCTTATTTATTATTTATCAATGAGATCGTGATTATTATTTCTTATCGTGTGTCTTTTCCTCTTTTAACTTCTATTTTAGGTTTTTTCCTGCATAATGAAAGCTATAGTTCTTGTCACCCGTGTACAGTTTCTATAGCAAATTATGATCTTTTGACCTACTCACAGCTCTTGTAGTGGGATGGACAATTTCGGTAGCAGTGTATAGTGCTGTAGTGTTGATGTGTTTTTTATGACCGCACCAAACAGCAGAACAAAAATAGTTTAGGGCTACTCTGTTCTCTCTTGATCAAAGTATTCTGTGTGCTAAGATTGCGAGATAGATCACACGTTCAACTCCAAGGTTCCTTAAGTGCGAATAGACCCAGTTTGGTTGATGTGTATTGCTGTGTTCTTACGAGGGGACTTACGTAATTGTTCAGATTTCTTGCAGTTAGCGGTGGGTATGATTTTGAAGGGGATTTTGCGCGTATGATTTGGCAATGTGGTTCCTTTCTTAAAACTAATCAGAAATGTACGGAAAGTAAAAGGGGAAAGGGCCTAAGAAATTTATACTCTACTCTAAATGCAAGATGCGTGGGGCTTCGTTTCAATAGACTTCAACCGGATTTCACCTAGCCTCCGTCGGACAGCCTCAGCAAAATCGGTGCAATCTTCAAAGGGGATAGCCAAAGGTATTCAAGTTATAGTTTAACATACATACACCATCAGAACAACGCATATAAGTATGTAAACCACAACCGAAGTTAAACACAAGATAATGTCCAGTTGACCACACAAGGCGGACTTATCATCAACAAGCCGCTAGTGGTATGGAATAAAGCGAAGCTATCTCAATAAAACACCACACACCAACGTAAGCTACTTGCATGAATTTAAGCTACTTGGATACGAAAGGAAGAAGAAATCTTGCTAGCATTTCATGACAAGACGAATTCCATCATCAATGAAAAGATCTATTATCATAAAATGTGTTACACAACAATCTCCTCAAAAGTTTTCAAAGGGAAAACTTTCTTTCTTCTCCAAATGATGCAAAATGCTCTACAATGCTACACTATCTAGCTCTAAAGCTCTCTCAATGTCTACTCTGATTCTAACTGATCTAATCTTCTAATCTAATGCCTTACAAATGAGGGGGACTCCCCCTTTTATAGCTAGCCAAGTCCCAAAGGACGGCTAGGGTTACAATCAATAGAGTGGCCAGAATCGTGCCACCTCAGCCCTAACCCTAAAAACTGCCAGAATAGGGGGTGGTACATTAAATGAATCAAAGATTCCCACTCACTCCCAAAAATAGCAAATGCCATAAATGCTCCATATTAGTCTTCTAGAAGATCTTCGTCCAGTAGTGTGTTCCCATTGGCCTTCTCTCTGACTGCCAACTCAACAAATCTGCTAAGTACGGCCTCAACCTCATGAACTGAAATAGGCGGAACACAATCCAACTGAAACTCTAACACCGTGACTGAATGCTCGTGCCTCGTACAAGATTTTCTCCAAGCAGCTAATGAGTCCTGCGTGTTCTGGATCAAAGTGGAGAATGTAGCGGTATTTTCAAAGTCATCCTGTACAAAGGTCTTAACATCTGCGAAGAAGGGAACCAGCAAACCCCTCAAATTATCAAAAATTATCTCATCACGGATTATTGCAAATATGGCCTCGAAGTGTTACGAACTCCATCTATAATGTTGGCCATAGCCTTATGTATCTGGTGAGATCAACATCTTTACAT
The DNA here is from genome assembly GCA_007258455.2 of Sequoia sempervirens. Taxonomy (NCBI): domain Eukaryota; kingdom Viridiplantae; phylum Streptophyta; class Pinopsida; order Cupressales; family Cupressaceae; genus Sequoia; species Sequoia sempervirens. The sequence continues at coordinate 35,262 of VDFB02284061.1, read as the reverse complement.
CGAAGAAGCCAGCCCACGTGATGTAGAAAGGGAATACCAGGAAGTCATATGGGTCATTAGCTTTGAATGACACCTCCATCAATCGATAGCGCAATGGCACATGCCTCAACACCTCAAGAGCCATTTGGATCACCTTACTCTACGATAGATAGAGGCATGCGCCCCAAGCATGATCCACCACATCCATCCCAGGTGTCAAAGGCCAGTAGAGGCCTGGCTGAAAGTGACAAGGTCCTCCATAAACTTCTGTCTCGGTCTGAACTCCACCGTGACCCATTTAATGCGCCTCTGCCATCCTCCCCAATTCTACTAAGCCATTTGTCGACTCTCTGAATCTGTTTGGAGGCTCTATCAGTACATCACGCCCTCGAGAGCGAGACAATTCTTTGAACATATCCAGTGCTTGTGTTCTCGTTTGAACTTCTTATATTTTCCTTCTTTCTTGAACAATCTATTCTTGAGGGCAAGGAAGGAGTTATCACACTCCTCAACAATCTGAGCACCAGTAGGGCGTCCCAAGTCAAGAGTGGTGACCACATAGTTTTCAGGAGCTGCTTCATTCCGGTCACACTCGACTCGTGGGACAGCAACGTGAAGAGTACGAGAGCCATCCCCATCAGTGGAGATCTTCGAGAACTTTCTTGCCTTCTTCGGTGGAGGAGCACTGATCCGGTTCAAGAACTCTTCCATCTCAACTGCTGGCTCAATCTCCTCACTCGGGCTTCTTCTCATTCTATCTCTAAGCCAATCGGGCACCTCATATAGTATATCGAAGGGCTGCTGCTCCTGTGCCTCGACCTCTCCAACCTGTTCAACTTCTTCCTCATCCTGGCGAGGCTCATTGTCCTCAAGTGGCTGAGTATCTCCTGACAGTATATCATCATCTTTGCCATCGTTCATGGCCGCCTCTAACTCCTGCTGAAACTGAGGGTCAGTAATAGTCCCCTCATCATCGTGCTGATCAATCCTAACAGGTACATTGGCACTCTGGCCAATTGACTCCCTCCGTGGAGGCTGAATATCACTCTGTATCTCCGGTACCTGATTCACTGTAATCCTCTGATCAGCAAACAAGGACACCTCCTGTATACTTGGAGAGCGTGTCTCCAAAGATGCTGCCAATGACTTCGTGGAGGTTACGGTGAACTATTTCTTTCTTTACGGACTCGGACCGCGTGTAATGCTGTTTCTTTCTTCACGTGGTGGAATCACGTGATCTCCCATCATATTGTAAGTCAAAGGCGAATTGACCTACCTCTACGGTCTGTTCGCGAGTCTATCAGCCATGCCGGTGAATGTCATAAGCTGGGATAGAAGAGTATACAAGTGCAACCTAGAGATACGACGGTCTGGCCGGAAGTGGAATATCGAACAGGCTGCATAATCACGGATGAACAACATCCATATCCTCATTAACACAGTGGGAGCTGGAACTACCTCACACTCCACGATGTGGAGTAATCGACAGCCTAGAAACATTCTCTTCCTCACTTCAATTTCATCAAGCGCATCGGTAATAATCTTCTATGGTGTATATGTTTAAGCTCCTCCGTGAGAACCCAATTGATGTTATGGTCGCGGGTCATGAATCTTTGTCGGCTTGTGATATGAAATTGATAAAGTAGCTCACTCGGCTTCCTAGGTACTGTCGAAGGACACACCTCATCAAGTTGCCCATCACAATCGAAACTCCTATCCCCTTTCTTTTCTTCTTAGTTCTTTGTCAAAGGCAAGCAAATTGTCTAGATATCTCTAGCATTATTATTCTATCATTGAATTGCCAAAGGCCTATATGGGTATGACGAGAAACCTTGCAGCCTAATGTATGAAAATCTCGGAAATTGTATAAACCAGCACCCATACCTTTCGATCAGCTCTTGGGCATCTCTAGAGATTCTGTGATGTAACCTCTCCTGAAGCAGCCTCGTGATGTACATGGTGAATGAATCGTTGACACGTTTGTAGTGGGTTGTGCTCGAAAGGTGCAACTGTGTACAGGCCTCATGGATTTTGAATTGATGAGAGCCACAACCGACGGGTTCTTTGTAAGAAATCCCTCTGTACCTCGTCATCCGTGCCAACAAGTAAACAAGATAGGAGCTCATGTAAAACGTTTTAGTCCTCCTTAGGCTCAGGAGCTGCTCATGTATATTATCGCTGATCATCTCAGCCCAATTGACATAATCCTTGCCTTCTAGCACCAGGTTGATGTAATAAAACATCCAAGGCTCGAAAATGTATGACTGTGGGCAACCACCAACCCTGCTCAGCAACATGATAAGATCACAATATTCCTGCTTCAGGTCCTCCGCTATGATCTGTTTTGGCAACTTCGCACGAGATGGCTTTGGAGTGCTCATCCAGTGAGTGTTAATTGTATCCATGCATCGTTCAAAAGCAGAAGCGTACATCCGCTCCGCTCGCTCCCTGGACTTGTAAATCATGTTCCTATGTACCGGGATCCCAAAAGCTTCACCAATGGCCGCCGGAGTAAGATTGGCAAGCACTTGGCCATCTGGTGACATGATCGACCGGTGTTCCTTCTCGTAGCAGTTGGCGCACTCCATTATAAGCTCTGAGCACTGAATGGCTGGCGGAAAACCACCAGTTGCATATAGTCCACTTCGGACGATGTTGTGCGAAGTGACCGAAGCCCGATGACTTCCAATCCCGAACAGCCTGTTCTTGAAGGTTTCCAAGTTGACAGAGCCTAGGTTAGTGTCCGTCAACTTGCCCAGCTTTGAAATGAACTTCGACTCCGGCATGAATGTTTTGCTGAGCTTCTTGATCATAGCCTGTCTGGAGGCACCATTGTCCTTTCCGGTTGTCCTCGCTTCAGCCATCTGCAACATAACAAACATTCATCAGCAATTAAATTTAATAAAATAAGGCATGATAGGGGCTGCAGTCGAATTCTAGAAGCTGTAATAACTCTCGTGTTTGCAAACCTCAGCTTCTTCTCTTGAATATATTCGAATTCCGACACTTAGAACAGATTTCCAAGTGAATTTTGATGACTTTACTTCACAATCAGCAATCCGCAATTTTAAACTTCTTAACTTTGCACTTCAAACCAGCAATCAGCAATCTTGCAAGTTCGTACTTTTGAGTTCTCAGCAACTTATTTCAAGGCATCTTTCTTTAACTTGCAACTTCAACTTACTCAATCAATTTTCAGTCACTAGCAAAGTCGTACCTCCTTCAAGCTTTCAACAACTTCCTCCAATCAGCAAGGGGCGTCCTCTTTACTTCAGCAAACACCTCTCAGCAACTCAAGGCGTACCTCCTTTTTGCTTCAAATTTGATTAACTCTTAAGTGCGCCTCTTCAGCAAATGCAACTCCTCAGCAAAATTCGAATTTCAAACTCTTCAAGCAACAATTCACTGCAACACTTCACTCTCAGAGCAAGTTCGACTTCTCCAGTTGTGAAAACAAGTGAAAAACATCTTCATTTTATAGCCAAAACTCGAATTCTAGAAGAAGTTAATTTTAGCCAGTGCCATTAAACTCCACTACTCCACTTCAAGAATTCGAATTTTCCCTCTCTGGTGTTTCTGACACTTGTCTCCAGTCGTCGGGAATATTATTCTTCTAGAAACTTGACTTTGACTGGCGTTCTGGATTTTGCTTTCGAAAATTTAATTTAATTCATCATTTTTTTACTCACCAGCCGGAGCTCTGTCACTTGAATTCGAAATTTTAACTTCATCATCTGCTCTGGAAAATTCATCCTCGAAGAGTTTAATCAAAATTATCTAGGCAACTCCCTTCAGATTCATCGTTCGAAGAAAATTCACTTTGAAAACTCATTTTATTCATGTTTGCCTTAGAAAATTTAAAATTTTCCCTTAGGAAAATTCACAATTCGAGTACCGATTAAATTCTTCACTGAAAAGGTGTTGGCGAAGCTCAGAAGACTTGGAAATCCATCTATCATCACGAATGTTCAGTACCCAGAAGCAAATTTTCTTCAGAATGCTCTGAATTCATGGGTACCCAACGAACGGGTTCATTTAATTTTTCGAATTTGAACCTTAGAAAAATATTATTTCCATCATTTAAATTCGTTCTTCGCCCGTGATCACTCTGTGTTGCTCTGACTTCTTGAAAAATTTGAATCATCTTGCAATATCATCGTCTCTGATTTTATCACTGAGAAAAGTTGCTCACTCTTTGGAAAATTTTATCACTCTGAGATCCAGGCGTATTTTCCAAGGAAAATAAATTTGCCTTAGAAAATATTTTAAAATCATCTTGCACTTTTGAAAACTTGCCTTAGAAAATTTTTATTTCATCTGCCAGTGGAGAGAAATTTCTATCAACTTCATTTGGAAAATTTTATTCATTCCCGGCACGTCTCACTTCATTTGTATTTCACCCCACACTTAGGAAATATTCCAACGCCTTCAAGATATTTTAAAATCACCTTAGGCGCCTAACACACTTTATTTTATTCTCAACGCCTTGAAATGCCTTTGAAAAATTTTCCAACACCTTATAACTCCCTTACTCTAGGCGCACACTTCACTTAGCATTTTATTTCACACCTTGGAATATTTTCTAACACTCACCACTTCCAACGCCTAGCAAGTTTGTTTTGACTTCACACGCCTTCGAAAATTTTCTAACACCTTATGACTCCCATCAACCTTTGGCGCCTAGCACACTTGAGAGGAAATTAAAAAAAATCACGCCCAACATTCACCTTGAGCGCATTCTTGATGTGGAGGAGGATAACGCCTCACTTTACCTTGAATTCACCACGCCTAGATAACATTTTACCTTACTTACCACCCTTATTCACCATTTACCATCCAAACTTGGGCGCATTTGAGCATGTCCACTGGATGACCTTTCAACTTCACTTTTTTGTCTTGACATGCACTAGTTTGGGCGCATTTTGCCTATGGAGGAGGACGAGATTCTTTGACCTTGTTGACTTTCTCTCCCCTTGAGCGCATTTTGATGTGTGTGAAGGATGAACTTTTCCAACGCCTCAAGAGTGACTCTTCAGCTTCCAAATTTCATCTTCACATGCACAAGTTTGGGCGCATTTCACCCCTGCTACAGGATAAGCTTGCATTTTGGGCACATTTTGCTCTTGCTGGTGGATGAAAACGTTTGACTTTGCTTTGACCACCTTGTCTTTTGGGCGCATTTCACCCCTGCTACAGGATGGGTGCATTTTGGAGGGTGAGGCGGATTTCCATGCCTTAGAAACTTTTTCAACTTTTCCCTCTTTCTTTTTGGGCGCATTTCCTCATACCTGCAGGATAAAAAATGTTGACTTTTGTTTGACTTTCCTGCCTTGGGCGCATTTTGCCCTGTGTGAAGGATGAACTCACATTTTCAAAAATTTTCTACGCCTCTAGCTGAGATGGGCGCATTTCCCTATGCCTGCTGGACGAGACTCCAGACTTAGACAAATTTTCATCATCCTCGCCAGCATCGTGCCCTGCTATTTATAGTAAGTTCTCTGAATTTGGACTTCTGAAGCTCGGAATGGCCTGAAATTTTAAACATAGCATCCTCATGCCTTTATCAACTTGTCGACACTGCCACTTTTAGTCACCTGCTATTTATAGCTTTGTTCGAGGGGCAGCTTACATATAAATAAGTAAGTTCTTGTTCAGTAATAAGCTCCGTCGAGTTGAAATTTGAATGAGGCTCCTCACCCACGCAGCGACTTCTTTGGTGGCTCTTGTGTATACAAGCTGATTTACTATTTTTAGCATGTTTCCAATTTGACTTACTATAAATAGTAAGTGCTCAGTTTTGACTTGATTTTGATGGCACGAAGGCTTATTTGATCACGCGATGGTTTTACCTTAGGATTTTACGAAGATTTTTGACTTTTGATGCCTATTTTTGGGTTTCCGGGCTGAAACCCTAATTTGCATTGCATCGTATCAAAAGATCTCCGTTTATATGCCGTTTAACCTTTGTGATCGGCTAAGTGAATCTGACTAACTGAATTGCGTAATTTCTTACTTCATTTTACACTAAAAATAGCAAGTTCCTTACTGAGTGAGAATTCTCGTTTGCATGTCACACCATCGCGAAGCTCTCGAAAAACCCATCGGGAATCACCTGACATGCAAAGAAAAGCTCGACATGCAAACCCTAAAAATAGCCTCGGAAGGCTGAATCCTGAAAGTGGTCATCTCGGCTTGCATGTTACATCGTCGCGAAGGTCCCGAAAAACCCAGAAGGAATATCCGGACATGCAAAGAAAATCTCTGCATCTGGACCCTGAAATTAGCCCTGGAAGCCGGACTGCTAAAAATAGTAAGTTATCCGTTTTTGCTCAAATTTGGCATGCAAGCGACTGATGCGGCGCTCACGAATCGCGATGTGATGATTGGAATCTCAAAATAGGCGACAAAGCTGCCACGGAATTTGGACTTACTAAAATATTAAGTACCTCGAGTCTGATGAAACTTGGTGTTTGGCCTGCTTTGGATGCACCACTTCTTAACAACATTAAGTTCAATTTTCAATTTTCTCACTTTACTTGACCCTGAATTGGCCAGAAACGATGAAATCCTAATTTTAGACTTGGCCAATATTTCGCGTTTAAGCTCAATAACGGACACAACCCCCCCCGAAAGACGGACACCAGAAAAGAGACAGAGCGAGAGAGAGAGAGGAAAACCCAAGCCAAAAGACCGGAACGAGCAAAATTTAGGGGGTCCCCATCTTGAATGGGGCGATGTGTGAAAAGGTCACAACATGTAGCAGTTTCAAAAGAGTGATTTTGTTTTTATAGAATAGCTTCATATCATTTTACTCACATCATTAGCTGAAGCCCTCGCAGATATAGCCACTACACCTTCGGTAAGTTCACACTTTTAGATTGGCACAAGGATTGAATTGAATCTTATTTCTTGAACATTAAATCTATTTTATAATCCACCTTAGGTTTGTACTATTACCATGCTTACAATGAACATTTTGTGGATAATTCTTTGACCTTGCATGGTCAAAGCCCTTGTTTATATAGTTGTAATGGGCATTTTATTGATAGAAAATGTGATTGCTTTTTAGGATGTATTGGGAATGACTCATGCAAGTAGGTTCCTTTGTTGCTTGAGATGAGGTGGTGGCCATGCAAGTCTTTGTTGTATTAGATATCATTTATATAACCGTGAAGTTCTCAATGAGGGTTTATTTGTTTCAGGAACCTTCTTTGCTGATTGCAATCGATATGGAACATGGAATTCAACTAGAGTATGTAATCACGAACTGGGCTATACAGGGGCTGACTTTTTAATTGATGTGATCCATTCATTTTTGCAAATTTTCACGACTACTTTCTGTTTAGCATGATCTCTCCGAAATGATGCATTAAGCAACTAAACCATGCCTTTCTTTATGCAAACAAAGTTTTGACAATTTACAATTAACTAACATTGCCCTCTTTTTTTTACATAAAATAATTTAGAGCTTTGACAAACTGTATTAATTGTGTTGGTGGTTGTGATGACCAATGTAGCCTACATGGAGGCATTTGTGATAATGGTGTTCGCTTATTTAGATGGTCGAATTATGCATGATATACTTGTCAAAACACCAGTGTTCCATTATCAAGTTTCTCCATGTGCGGAGATGTCCTTGCTTGGGGTGCAGGAGGTCAACAATGCTCTGATTGAATTGAGGATTTCACTTCAGTTGTTGTGCCAAATCTTAACATTTTGGTTGCAAGTATCCATGTGCTGTTTGTATTTTGGATAATGGCCATTATGCAGCATTATCAAAGCACCTGGCTTGCTGGGTGAGATTTCACATCTTTTTCCAATTTTTTTGTCTTGATATGTTTGTGGAAGGAGTTCCTTATGCATTAAATTCCCTTTTCGAGCTTGAGCTGAATATTGAGAATTATGCAACAAATATGTTTCCTAAAAATATTTGCTAGAACTGTCGATATTTGGATGTATCTCATATGTCCAAAAGAATGAAACTCTTAAGATGCTCATGCTAAATTTATAATAACCACATAGTTTGCAAAGGTCAACTGTAATGTCCCTTACCTAGCCTTGCTCCTTAATTCGCTTGTTTTCCCTAGAATTTTTATTGTTGATTAGGTTTAGGGTTTCTTCTTTCCAAAAGGAATGTGTTTCTCTAACGAAATAATCCTAGATTGAAATCTGCATTCACCAATTTAATAACATTTCCACACACATATATATGTTAGCAATAATGTCTAGATATCCAAAATATATTCATAATCATAGAGCAATTAATGAAGACATAAGAGGAGTGCCATAGGTGGATCCCTAAAGCCCTTATGTAAAGCTCAAGAGGTTGTTCATCACAATCCTTCTTGCCCAGGGACCTAGTACCTGCATACTCCACTCATGGCAACACCTCGGAAGACACTCGTCTTATTAGGGGAGAGGAACCATAGAGTCCAAGTGGCCTAAGGCCTACCACCTTCTCTTGCCCAATCCCGTATCTTGGGCCTAAGGGGCAGAGACCTAGGTGGGACCCCCATCTTTCTATAACCCAATCCCTAGTCAAGGGCCTAAGGGGCTGCACAGCCCAATCCCTTGTTAAGGGCCTAAGGGGCTGCAAAGCCCAATCCCTTGTCTAGGGCCTAAGGGGCTGAAAGTGGGGTTTTTAGGCAATCCACTTCACCCATGTTCCATCCATCCTAATAGGTTTACAAGCACATAGTAGACAATCTTTAAACAATCAGATATATTTGCCTTCATCCAAGATTTATTTCATGCCTCTAATCAAATATATTTTCATTTACCAATGGTTCTTTAAGTTCATCATTTCCTATGATAATTCTCATTATGCTAAGATTAAAGGAAGTCATTATATCAATAATCAAATTAACAATATCTAGTTCTTATATTTAGAAAATGCTAACTATTATTGCTAAGTGAATACATAACCTGAACTGTTGTGTCTTCCCATGATTCTTAATTCCTTAGTCGCCTTCCTTCAATCTTACATTTGATTGGTCATAAATATTAATCTATCCATTTTTATATTATGATCGTAATTACTTATAAGGCTCAATAATTGCTGCAAGCATCCTTATTGCAATGATCGTGTATATATATATAATTATTTCTAACTAATTTTAATCTTCCAATAATCACTTACTATATCTATATATATATATATATATATATATATATATATATAAATAACTTACTTCCCCAAATATATTCTTGACAATAACACTTAATCAAATAAATCTCCCATAGTTTATTTCATTTCCGATCTGCTGCTTTATGCAGATTTCTAATTCATTTTCCCTATGTCCTTCTTGCTACCTCTTTTCCTTATATTTGTATCTCTATATGCCAAGGGATGCCTCCTTTATGAGGGGTACGTCCATTTGAATAGTTGTATCCTTTTGAAACCATGCGATGCCTTTTCTTTATCCTTTATTAACTAATCATTATGCTACCCTTCACATTAGATAATCCTGCCCTTTAATTGATTGCTATCTATCTTTTTCCCTAAAATCCCATCGTATCCCTTCATTTATTGTATAGACCTTGACTAATATAATATTAACTTTGCTTGCCTTGGTTATTTGTATTGATCGTTGATGTTGCTTTTAGGAATATATTGCTGCCTTTCTAATTAGTGATTACCGTATATTTTAATCATTGTATGTAAATCAAATGTTGTTCTTTACCATATTTTCTTAACCGCTGACTTAGAGTGATATCAATGTTGCACCGTAATATATATCCGTTGTTTTTATATGGTAATCATTGCTGCTGGTAAATATATATACGTATTTTATGTATATTTACATATTTCCATTAGTATAGTATATATTTATTTTGATATTGATTTTATATATTCTATTTAATATTTATTATATTATACTGATTATAATAATATTTATATTTGTCATTTGTTTATTTAGTCACATATTTCAGTACTATTTCTTTTATGATTTCTTTATTATTATTATAGTAATTACTAAAACAATATATGTTCGTTTAAAGACATGTATATTATAATATCTATCATAATTGTAATATTATTTTGGTAATCATAATTATAATGAGATTGCTAATATTTATATTTTGGTATTACAACATTAAATTTAATACTTATAATTATGATAATAAAACAGTTAATGTCTTTGACATGTATTTTGTTTATCTCGTTTTCTATGCTTCGTATTGCAATGCTACTATTTCGGGGGACATGACCATAAGTCATTTTTTGTGAATGCAGAAGTCCTGTATTTTTAAGGTAATAAATGGGTTCTATTAATGGGGTCCCTTCTAAAAAACTAAAAACGACATACAACTAACCTAGTGGAAGGACAATTGCAACACACCCCATGTAGCCATACTAGTGGAAGCAGGCATTCAAATAGTGCCATTTATCCCTACTTGTAAGTAATGCTTGAGCATGCTTCCAATTCTTGATGGTTTCGAAGGTCATACATTCTGATGTTTTGTACAGATTTTGGTGACAAATATTGTGTTAAGTGTTATTGCCACATTTTGTAATAATTAGGATACAAATGGGTGATCCTGAAAATGACTTGATTTGACATCAGGTAGCATTGGGTTAGTATGCAGTATGTCTTTTGTTGTTCTTCATACATTAGGATGAGCTTCGAAAGTGCAAACAAGTGTGATAAACTTGAGACCACAATTTACTACCACGGGAAGTTTCATTTGGAGATATTTCTAGCATCTTTTACAACATTTAACTTCACTATACATAACTTGGTTAATGCTGTTTTCAAGATTTTTGCTTGATTATGCTTAAATAGATTTTGTGTTTTAGATACGATGATTCTTATTACATGTGTTACATTGGTGGGCCTATTGGAAAACTAAATTAGAGAAGAGCCTATTCCTAATATGAAGCATCTTTATCCTATTAAATGGAATTTTTTATGTTCATTACCCTTTTTGACTTTTTGAATTTCTGTAGCAGGGGAGTTGTGATGCCCTACAATGAGGTTTATATATGACCAATTTATCTCATATTATAGTCTTCTTCCTTTACCATAATGACCATCTTTGTGCTCCATTTTATTATCGTACCATGACCTTTTTTATATTTCCATTCCATATGATTGAATAAAAATAGGCGGTATATTTAGTTGTAAGTTAAAATAAGAAAAATAAATATTAGATTATATTTACTAATAAATGTTGACATTTTTAGCTTGAGAAAACAAAACTTTTAGCATGTCAAAGAAGGTGGAGGCAAAAGAAGTATGATAGCTGCTTGGAGTGGTATTTCAGTAGTATGCAATGATTTTCACTTATTAGCTTCAATCAATAATTGCTGTTATTTGAAACCTTTTTAAAATAGCAGTTTATATTGTTGTAACCTATTGATGTATCATTTTTTGTGTTGCAAAGATGGTGTGGATGCAGGCCAAACGAATCCATCTATCGTTGGTCAATTTGCACATAATTTTTTGTGAGGTACGGGTATTCAAAACTATATAAACCATAGCATATAGCATGGAGTAAATGCAATATAGTAGAAGGTAATAGTATGGAGGTGACAAATAAGACTTATTGAAAGATATTCTAATATAGTTACATATTGAAAGAAGCCCTGTAGTAGATCATTCTTGTGTGGACGGAGAGGAGGGCCCACTCTCAAGAAACATTGGCAATGATCTCCAATACTTCTATTCATTTTGTTTCTAGTTTGTATGTGTTATAATTTTATAGCTTTGAAGAAATGTTGAAAGAATAGATTATTTTAATTAGTTATTATTTAGCAATGAGATATTGATTCTTATTTCTTCTTGTATTTCATTTCCTTTTTAACTTCTATTTTAGCTCTTTAACTGCATCATGAAAGCTATAGTTTTGTCACCCGTGTACAGTCTCTGTAGCAAATTATGATCTTGTGACCTACTCACAGGTCTTGTAGTGGCATGAACAATTTCGGTAGGAGTGTATAGTCTTGTAGCAGTTTTAAAAGAGTGATTTTGTTCTTATAGAATAGTTGCATATCATTTTACTCACTTCATTAGCTGCAGCCCTTGCACATATAGGCTCTACACCTTAGGTAAGTTTACACCTTCGGATGGGCACAAGTATTGAATTGAATCTTATTTTTTCAAGATTAAATCTATTTTATAATTGACATTATTAGGTTTGGACTATTACCTTGTTTACAATGAGCTTTTTGTGGATAATTCTTTGACCTTCCATGGTGCAAGCCCTTGTTCATATAATTGTAATGGGCAATGTATTGATAGAAAATGTCATTGCTGTTTAGAATACATTGGGAATGACTGATGCATGGAAGTTCCTTTTCTGCTTGAAATGAGGTGGTATTTGTTGTACCCAAACCAATTTTTTTTGCTTCACCAAGGCATTTTGCTAAATATAGTCTAAACCTAGTCAAAGTGATGTCAGAAGGTGGTTTTTGGGCTTTTTAAATATGGAGGTTATGTTTGTTTCATATCAATCTGATACTGGAGACTTTTGAAAAAAGTGAAAATCTGAAGAAAAATCATCAAATTTTTCTTACTCTGGAGAGGGGAGCACCTTTTCAAAAAGGTACTCTATCCTTTAGGGGCCCAGACCCTGTTTTTAGGGTTTGTCACCTCCAACAAACATTTGTTCGGCATCACGTCAGCTTCGCAACGAGCTATCAAGCCTATCAAACAGACCTGTTTTGCTCGAGTTACGGGAGATACAGAGGAAAATGAGAGAAACGAGAAAATGACTAACACTGCAAGCAAAAGCGCACCTCTAAGGTAAGGGCGCCTATCTTTTTGAGGCTCCAAACGAAGGATTCAGATCAAATGATACCTTTGAGGTTTGTTTCACGCTTAGTCCAGCTTCACGTTGCACCCTTCAACACATCAATCAGAGTTGCTGAGAAGTCAAGACGAGAAGGTGAACACAGGGTTAAATCTTGATTTTGAGGTCGTGAATAAAGCAAAAAAGCACATTTTCAAAAAGGCGCTTGAGCTTTTGAGGTCTTTAATGTCCTCTATTTGGTGATCTCAGATATTCAGCTTGTCCGTGTTACATCCAGCTATCCGTTGCCTTTCTTCGTCAGGTCAAAGGATGACTTAGCTGCCCGTAGTCAGAGTTTCAGTGATATTTTGGTCAGTTCCAAAAATGGCTATCTTTGGAGGAAAAAGAGCACCTTTTGAAAAAGGCGCCCTTGATTTTCACCCCTCAGAAGATGTTTTCTGAAGAAATGTGCCTTTGCAGTTGTTTTGTGAAATGGATTCAGCTCCGCGTTGCACCAGTGTCTCAGTCCTAAAAGTCTGCTGAATACGAGATATGAGGGGATCAAGCTTACCTTCGTAAGATGAAAATGATGAAAAAATGGTTAAGTATGAGGTAAAAGCACAACTTTTGCTAGGGGCGCTTGGTTTTTTGAAGCTTCAAATCTTAGTTTCGTGATTATAGACTCAAGGGATGATCTCGTCAGTTTCAATCCTGCTTTCCAATGCACTCGTCAGCCAGTCAATTGGGCTTTTCAGTCATCCGGAATCAGTGCTTGAACAAAGGCTCTGACGAAGGTTACAATCCAAATTTCCATCAAAATTGGCTTAGTCTGGAAAAACGCCTTAAGGGTCAAAGTTGACTTTTTAAAACAAGTTGATTGGTGCGCCCTAATTAGGGTTTCTGTCTTCAGTTCAACTGAACGATTTCTGGGTGTCATGCAGAAGATATTGAAGTTCATTTTGAGTTACTATTTTTAGAAGTTCAGTTCATCTGCATTGTGCATGTGTTTGCATGTTCAGTTAACTGAAGAGGATGTTGAGTTCTAATTTGCATGCGAAGTTAACTGTTTTGCATGCACACTTAACTGACTTGCATGCACAAGTTTAACTGATTTGCGTGTGCAGTCTAACTAAAGATAGAGATGGCGCCCTATTTAGGGCATATTTTTCATGCATTTTAAGCTTGAGTTCACAGCCAATCACATTGTAGGCATCCATTTTGAAGGCTTAGTTAAGCATACGCCCTAATTTGAGGCTCAGTTAACTGCCAAATAAAGAGGTGCACTTTGAGTTTGAGAAGAAGGATGAATTTTAAATGAATTTTATATATTTAAAGACAAAAGTCGTCCTTATTTCTTCATTCTTGAGCAAGTCGTACCATTCAGAGCTCAAAACATGGCGATTTCTTCATGCATTTGAGGATTCGAGGTGCTACAGGTGTTAGATTTCAATATTTTTTGTGGCATCGGATTCAGATTGCTGAGGAGAAGGCGATTCCAGAATTTGTTTTCAATTTGCATGCATGTTACATCAAATCCAAGTCAGAGATAGGTGAATTCTATAGAGGCAGAACAAACAAAACCTTCTATCTTCTGTTTTGTTTCTTCTATTTCTTGTCTTAAATTTCTTCGCATGTCAAAGAAAATGACAAAATATTCAGAATTTGACTATCTGGGTTCGCATATTTCAGCATCAGCAGCAAAACCCATGTCTTAGATTTTTTCGAGAAAATTGCCCTGCAGCCTTCTTTTTGAAGCTCTGTGCTTTTTTCCGAAGATTTCTTTGCATGTGGGCCAAAATCACATCTTTTTTTCAAAATCGCATTATCTGGGTTTGTTCAAAATTCCGTTGTGCACAAAACCCATGTTCCAGATTTTCTCGGGAAAAGTTGTCTCGAGGTGAGCTCTAGAACCTCTGCTTTTCTCGACTGAAAAACCTTTGCATGCCTAGCTAAAACTCACTTTTTTGAATTTTTATTGATCCTGGTTTGCTTAGAATTCGATTCTACACAAAATCCACGTTTCAGAAAAAATTCCAATTTTTTTTCCCGTAGCAAGCTATTTTTAGCCTTTTCTAGAGCTTTTTCAGCATTTTCAGAAAGTTGTCAGAATATAGTCATGTTTACAGTCAACGAGCAAGTTTTTCAGAAGGCAGTTCACGCAGATTGAATTCAAGATCAAATCGGTCTTAATTCATGATTTCATTAGAAAAGCACCGATTTGTATCAAGCGCATCCAGAGGGTTGACAGGCGTAGTCACTCAAGTCTACATGGTTTTGCTTGTATAGTTGATTGTCTTCAAAGGCCAGTTTAGAGGGTTGGACACCGTTGGAATTCCGCGTGTGCAGCAAGTTCGCGTGTATTTCTTGCAACGAGAGTGTTCGAGGTCAAGTTTCGTGGTTTCATCATGCAACACTCTTTTGTTGAGAAGGATCAAGAAAAACATCATAAGCGTTAAGCTGCAAAAAGAATAGAGGCCATTACTCCATTTATGGAGCCGCCAAAGTCACTCAGATCCTGTGTCATTATCTTCGTGAAGATGGTACCTACGCTGATCTCAAGGCTGTACAAACTGAGTTTCAAAAGCTTATTCGTGATATCTTGATGGAGATCCTGTGGTGTCTAAGTTGGATCACATTTTAGTGATTTCAACTAGTTTCAAAAAGGCGGCTGAGGATGTCAGAGAATGCATGCATACGATCAAGGAGTGTGACAGGGAATTGAAGAAATAGATTATTGTTTTGGACAGTGTTAAAGTTCCAGAAGACAGAGTGATTGATGAATTCTTGGTCGAGGTGTTGGACCGAGATGACTTGGAGTGATCTGCCTGTTGGAACTTGCAGTTAGTTTCGAGGTTAGAGTCAAGAGCAGCAATTAACTCGACTTTCAGTCTTGATTTCACTTGCTGATTTCATACATGCATATCTCTTCCTTGGAATTATCTTCGCAGGAGTTAGGATTAGGGTTTTCGATTAGCGAGGTGAGTGACCTGTAGATTAACTTGCTTTTCAATAGGTGCATGCTTGCATTGTCCATTAGATTAGATGTCTTGGTTAGCTGATGGTTCTTTCGATTAGCGTATAGTTGCTGGTAGGTTTAGCAATAAATCTTGCAGCGTTGCAAGACTATAGTTGACTCAAAGGTGATTTTGGGTTCCCACACCTTTTGATGTCTATAAATAAGGCTTTGCTCATTTAGCATAACTTTTGCGAGAGAAATATATCTTTGTGCCTTGCCTTCAATATTGCTCGTTACGTATCTATTCGTAAGTATTCTTATTATGATGAATTATTATGCCACTTGGGTTTCATACAATTATGATGGTGAATTCTTTCCTTAGTTAGATCGATTATGTTTTGTGTTCAATAAACTTGTTCAAATTGAGCTGATAGATGTGCCACCTTGCCTTCAAGTTGAGAATCTGTTCTTGTTTATCGTATGGTGTTTTGTGAGTAATAAACTTGTTTAGATTGAGCTGATAGATGTGCCACCTTGCCTTCAAGTTGAGAATCTATACTTGTTTATCGTTAGATAATCATTCCTGCTCCATTTCCTCATGCTCTGTTTTCTTGAGGAAACTGGATAGATTTAAAGTAGTTAGCCTAGTTGTAGTTAGTGATCTGCGAAACCAGAAAATACTTAGCTGCAACGTATATAGTTTTCGTGAAAGCCTTGTACCTCTTACAGCTGAGACAAAAAGACAGGATATAGTTTAGTTTATTTCCCTTTTCAGGTACTTTTGTCAAGCACAACGAGGGAGCTTCCCCTCCTAATTTGAAGAGCACTCATTGCGTAGTGTGCATAGCTGTCCGTACCAACTCATACTCCAGAGGTGTTAGTTGTTACGCCAACAGTGTTCATGCATGTCTTTGTTGTATTAGATATCATTTATATCATTTCTATAACCGTAAAGTTCTCAAAGAGGGTTTATTTGTTTAAGGAACCTTCTTTGCTGATAGCAATCGGCACGGAACATGCAACTCAACTAGAGTATGTAATTGCGAACTGGGTTATACAGGGACTGACTGTTCAATTGGTGTGATCCATTCAATTTTTCAAAATTTCACGACTACTTTCTGTGTAGCATGATCTCTCCCAAATAATGCATTAAGCAACTAAACCATGCCTTTCTTTGTGCAAACAATGTTTTTACCATTTACAGTTAACTAACATTGCCCTCTTTTTTTTTACATAAAATAATTTAGAGGATTGACGAACTGTGTTAATTGTGTTGCTGGTTGTGATGAGCAATGTAGCCTACATGGAGGCTTTTGTGATAATTGTGTTTTCTTGTTTAGAAGGTTGGATTATGCATCATATACTTGTTAAAACAGCAGTGTTTTATTATCAAGTTTCTCCATTTGTGGAGATGTCATTACTTGAGGTGCAGGAGGTCAACAATGCTCCAAGTGAACCTCAAATTCTGCAGCAGTATTCTTCCCACTGTTTTCTAACATTCAGGGTTTGGACCTGCAACATGGAGGGAATCTATCTCATGGATTCAAGACTACAAATAGATGAGTATTTGCTACTTCTATTTAAATAGAATCTATGACATACTGTGTGGATTAATCCATAGTTGTTCTTGTTTCTTGGATATTACTAATAAATGCTATAAAGTTCAGAATTTAGGATTACTCATTGTGATTAATCTAATATCGATTGGTTGTTGTATTTGTTTCCTTCTAGTTTACATGAGTCATTAATTATGAAATGCTTCTAACCTTTTTAGGCCAAAGCTCATGATTGCATGTGCCAGTGTATATTCTTAAGGCATTGATTATCCTCAGTTTCAGCAGGTATAACCGATTAACAGTTGTGTATTTCAAATAAAATTTGAGGAATCCAACCATTCCTAACTAGTTTTCTTCTCCAGAAATTTGGTATTTGTAGTATGGGGATGTCTTTTGTAAGTTCATGATGGATATAGCATGCAGCCACGCAAAACTTGGTGGAGTTCTAGGTCTTGCTCAGTAAGGGATTTTTTTGTGTAAAGATAGAATACATAAATCCTTACAAATCGTGATGAAATTTGCTTGAATTAAATTGTAGGAAAAAATATGAACTAGGCAAATTAGTGAGTTCTGTTTGTTTTCTTTTTGATTCTCTAGTGGTGGTTGCTGATGTAGGTGTTCTCATTTGGATTGTGGTGCAAAACTTTATCGTCTTTACTGCTTTTAATGGTTGTACTTCTGATATGTAACATTGTAAATGTAGCATCATATATTATTGTTGTAAGATTTGTGTTATGAACATGGTCTTCTCGACTCCTATTGGAAAACTCAATTAGAGAAGAGCCTTTGCCTGATATGAAGCATCTTTATCCTATTAAATGGAATATTTTATGTTCATTACCCTTTTTGACTATTTGAATTTCTGTTGCAGGGGAGTTGTTATGCTCTACGATGAGGTTCATGTATGACCAATTAATCTCATATTATAGTCTCCTTTTACCATAATGACCATCTATGTGCTTCATTTTATTATCATAGCATGACCTTTTTAATATTTCCGTTGCATATGATTGAATAAAAATAAGTGATATTTTTACTAATAAACATTGACATTTTAGCTTGGGAAAATAGATCTTGTACCATGTCAAAGATGATGGAGGCAAAAGAATTATGGTAGCTGCTTGGAGTGGTATTTCAGTAGTATGCAATGATTTTCACTTATAACTTTCGATGAATAATTGCTGTTATTTGAAACCTTTTTAAAATAGCAATTAATATTGTTTAACCTATTGATGTATAAATTCCTGTGTTGTAAAGATGGTTTGGCTGCAGGCCAAACGAATTTATCTATCCTTGGTGAAATTGCGTATAATTTGTTGTAAGGTACGTGTATTCAAAACCATATAAACCATATCATATAGCATGGAGGGAATGCAATAGTGTAGAAGGTAATAGTATGGAGGTGACAAATAAGACTTTTTGAAAGATATTATAATATAGTTACATTTTGTAAGAAGCCCTGTAGTAGATCATTCCTGTGTGAATGGAGAGGAGGGTCCACTCTCAGGAAGCACTGGCAATGATCTCCTTTATTTCTATTCAGATTATTTCTAGTTTGTATGGTTATAATTTTTTAGCTTTGATGAAATGTAGAAAGAATAAATTATTTTTCTTATTTATTATTTAGCAATGAGATCGTGATTATTATTTCTTATCTTGTGTCTTTTCCTCATTTAACTTCTATTTTAGGTTTTTACCTGCATAAGAAAGCTAGAGTTCTTGTCACCTGTGTACAGTTTCTATAGCAGATTATGATCTTTCGACCTACTCACGGCTCTTGTAGTGGGATGGACAATTTTGGTAGCAGTGTATAGTGCTGTAGAAGTTTCAAAAGAGTGATTTTGTTCTTATAGAATAGCTGCATATCATTTTACTCGCTTCATTAGCTGCAGCCCTTGCACATATAGCCACTACACCTTCGGTAAGTTTAGAGCTTCAGATTGTCACAAGGATTGAATTGAATCTTATTTCTTGAACATTAAATCTATATTATAATCCACCTTAGGTTTGTACTATTACCTTGCTTACAATGAACTTTTTGTGGATAATTCTTTGACCTTCCTTGGTCAAAGCCCTTGTTTATATAATTGTAATGGGCATTGTATTGATAGAAAATGTTATTGCTTTTTAGGATTTATTGGGAATGACTCATGCAAGTAAGTTCCTTTGTTGCTTTAGATGTGGTGGTGGCCATGCAAGTGTTTTTTTTATTAGATATCATTTATATAACTGTGAAGTTCTCAGAGAGGGTTTATTTGTTTCAGCAACCTTTTTTGCTGATTGCAATCGGCATGGAACATGCAATTCTACTAGAGTATGTAATTGCAAACTGGGCTATACAGGGACTGACTGTTTAATTGGTGCGATCCATTCATTTTTGCAAATTTTCACATCTACTTTCTGTTTAGCCTGATCTCT
This sequence comes from Sequoia sempervirens, assembly GCA_007258455.2. Taxonomy (NCBI): domain Eukaryota; kingdom Viridiplantae; phylum Streptophyta; class Pinopsida; order Cupressales; family Cupressaceae; genus Sequoia; species Sequoia sempervirens. The sequence goes on along the minus strand of VDFB02284061.1, from coordinate 15,618 downwards.
CGCAAATGATGCATTAAGCTACTAAACAATGACTTTCTTTATGTAAACAAAGTTTTTACAGTTTACAATTAACTAACGTTGCCATCTTTTTTTTTTATAAAATAATTTAGAGCTTTGACAAACTGTGTTAATTGTGTTGCTGGTTGTGATGACCAATGTAGCATACATGGAGGCATTTGTGATAATGGTGTTTGCTTGTTTAGGTGGTCGGATTATGCATGATATACTTGTCAAAACATCTTTATGCTATTAAATGTAATTTTCTATGTTCATTACTCTGTTTGACTTTTTGAGTTTCTGTAGTAGGGGAGTTGTTATGCCCTACGATGAGGTTCATTTATGACCAATTTATCTCATATTATAGTCTTCTTCCTTTACCATAATGACCATCTTTGTGCTGCATTTTATTATCGTACCATGACCATTTTAATATTTCCGTTGCATATGATTGAATAAAAATAAGTGGTATATTTAGTTGTAAGTTAAAATAAGAAAAATAAATAATAGATTATATTTACTAGTAAACGTTGACATTTTTAGCCTGAGAAAACAGATCTTATAGCATGTCAAAGAAGGTGGAGGCAAAATAATAATGGTAGTTGCTTGGAGTGGTATTTCAGTAGTATGCAATGATTTTCTCTTATTAGTTTTGATCAATAATTGTTTTTATTTGAAACCTTTTTAAAAAAGCAATTTATATTGTTGTAACCTATTGATGTATCATTTTTTGTGTTAAAAAGATGATTTGGATGCAGGCCAAACGAATCCATCTATTGTTGGTGAATTTGCACATAATTTGTTGTAAGGTACGGGTATTCAAAACTTTATAAACCATAGCATATAGCATGGAGTAAATGCAATAGTGTAGAAGTTAATAGTATGGAGGTGATAAATAAGACTTTTTGAAAGATATTATAATATAGTTACATATTGAAAGAGGCCCTGTAGTAGATCATTCCTGTGTGGACGGAGAGGTGGGCCCACTGTCAAGAAACACTGGGAATGATCTCCAGTATTTCTATTCATTTTGTTTCTAGTTTGTATGTGTTATAATTGTATAGCTTTGAAGAAATGTAGAAAGAATAGATTATTTTAATTATTTATTATTTAGCAATGAGATCATGATTATTTTTTGTACTTGTATTTCATTTCCTTTTTTACTTCTATGTTAGCTGTTTCCCTGCATCATGAAAGCTAAATTTCTTGTCACCTGTGCACTGTTTCGGTAGCAAATTATGATCTTGTGACCTACTCACAGCTCTTGTAGTGGCATGAACAATTTCGGTAGGAGTGTATAGTCCTGTAGCAGTTTTAAAAGAGTGATTTGGTTCTTAAAGAATAGTTGCATATCATTTTACTCACTTCATTTGCTGCAGCCCTTGCAGATATAGGCACTACACCTTAGGTATGTTTACACCTTCAGATTGGCACAAGGATTGAATTGAATCTTATTTCTTGAACATTAAATCTATTTTATTATCGACATTAGGATTGGACTATTACCTTGCTTACAATTAGCCTTTTGTGGATAATTCTTCGACCTTCCATGGTGAAAGCCCTTGTTCTGTAAAGTCCTTGACTAATCTGGGCTCAATTTTCTGTTTTGCTGCTTGGAATTTCATCAACAGTTATCTTGAAGAATTCTATCAGCTGATAAGTGTAGTTGCTAGGACTTTTCTCATGTAAAATTGTAGCGTGCAGATAATGATTTGTCAAGAGTGTAATTGGCTAACTAGGCTTCTACATTCTGATTTTTCCAGCTATCTGTTGACTGAAATATCTGACAAAGCTCATGCACAGCAGCTAGGTAATTTGTCACACATTGTAAGATGCTTCTTTCTTTTTTTTGAAGAGATGTGCAACTGATACAATCTTGTCAAGTTTGGCAGAATCATTTCCATACAATATTGAGTCCATGAATATGAACCATGAGTGTTCAATATAAAAATAGTGTCACAACAATAGTACTAAATATTTCAGAACACATAACATTGGATTTCATTATTTTGGGTAAGCATTAGTTTCATAGTTTAAAATTGAAACACATTGGTTAACAGTCCAAATCAACTTCAGCCTTGTATTGTTCAGAAACCCTACTAACCCCCATTTCGCTTACATTAAGATCATTAGCAATACCCATTAGCATCATCCCAAAAGTCTATTGCTGCACTGGAATACAGGAAACTCAGTATAAATTGTAACATACAGCCATAAGGTGTCTGCTGTTCATGGTGACTGTGATTACAAAGGGGTGAGTCAGTTCTATTAACCTAAAGCGGACGTGATTATAGTCAGCAAAAGAAACTGCAAAAATTAATACCCAAACCTGAGATAATAAGTTGACTTCAGCCTGAAGCTGAGGATGACGTCCAAAGTATGGGTCTTCTAGCATGAGCAGCAGCTAACATACATTCACTTGGACACTCGTTGCTTCAAGAAGGTGAGACGCCCAACCAGCATCCCTCATTGGTCATTCCACAACTCACAAAAACTACCACGTCCAGCATAAGAGTGTCTCTAGAGGCGTCTGGACCAGAAATCGTGTTTTGCTAAATACTACTTGGATTCTTCAAAAACCCGATCTGAATATGCTTCATAATAGTTATCTTAACCGCGCCTAGGGTTTCTTTGCAAGAGAGGCCATCGTTTGCACTAAAATCTCACCACAAAATCATCCAATAATGGACGCCAAACTCTAGAGAATAAAAATCACGAAAATCTGAAATACTTGTTGAAATTCATTTCCATCTGTCCCAAATCATACTCACGCCATGAGGGTCATTGTTTTTCCAGAATCCTGAAGTCGTCCAAGCTAGAAGGTGTTATTTCACACCCGAAACTGGACCAGCAATATCTCCAAACCCTAGGAGAGAAAGCTCGAGCTTCCCATGAAGAGGTGATATAACTTTTCAAAAAGATGTGAATGATTCCCTCTTCTTCTCTTTTGTATGCTTCCCATTCATAAAATTAAAGTGACTCCTTTTACTTTATAAAATAATATTTCAATTATTTCATAAGTCACTTTTTTAATTTTCATTAATCAAAACATTAGTGACTTTTACAAAGTAATATTCCAAATATTTCACAAGTCACTTTAGGAACATCTCATGAAGTCACTTTATAACTTGGTTTATTAATTATTTCATATCCCCCACTTAAATGTAATTTAAGACTTAGGCAATATTAAATAGTTAAGTCATTTCATCCAAATTTTGGGGACATTACAGTCCTCTCTTCCCGAAGATTGCTTGCCCTCAAGCAATCCGCAACTGCAAACCAACTCAACTGCCACAACATCTGAGACCTGAACAACAAACCATCTATGTCTATCCACCAACCACCTGGATCCCAATTGATCCTGGAAAGAACGCAATCTAGCAACCTCTGTATACAGTTGTAACTCCTGACATGGTCAAGCCCTGTCATTCTGTGAAGCCAACTGCCCAACAAGTAAACTTTTGGATCCAAAACCTGAAATTCACCTCTATATAAATTGTGCACAGGGATCTCCATCTGCTGATCGGTGAACTCTGCCATCCCTGAACTGCGGTGATGAACCTCACGCAAACACATAATCCGTAAACAAATTGGAAGTCCATCAATTTGAACACCAACCGACTTCCGCTGCACCACTCTGATAACCCTAAGAGTCCAATCGAACTGAGTCTCAAGCTCCTGTTGCTGGAAATATCCAACTGGAGAAATCGAAGTGAGAGTCCTATCAAACTTGGACTCATCATTTGCAATCTGAAGCATGCCATACCAGAGTGAATTGGCATGTCCCTTATTCAACTCATCTCTCTGTGTCATCAATGTCATCATCAAATCCTGTACATGTGGGCTAAACGACAACTGGTGAGCACACCTCATAATGCAACCAAAGTGAAACTCCCCTGCCTGTGCTAGAGGAAAACCAGAGTAGTCATGCGTATCCCATCTAGTACTGCCGTCATCAGAAGAAGGCTCACAACTCACAACTGGAAGAGATGGTTCTTCAGGATTCAGAAGGGTATCATCATGAATGTCAACAACCTCCTGAAAAGAAGCTGGATCAAAACTGAAATCCAACGTGCAAGTCCTAGGGAAACCCACCTTCTTCTGGTAAAACTGACTAATGTCAATCTCCAAGGTACTGAAGTGGAGCCGATTGCTCAAACCTCCCATGTGTAAATAGATCAACTCACTAGACCACCAAATACTGCTGTTGTAACTCATGCCAGCAACAAGAATGAAATCATAGTTGTCAACATACCCATACATACTGAAGAAATCCATTAAATTCTCAATGCCCATCAAATAAACATGCCTCCACACACTGCCAAGAAACTGAATAGCTAGTGTAGAGCACGGAAAGTCCAAAAATGCAATGTGAATCCAACTAGTGCAGTCACTAAACCATGATGAATCTATGAATATGAAGTCACCAGTCAACAAATAAGTCGCTGTCATGCCACGAGAAATAGGTGATAAACCCAAAGGTGTAGCATAGATGTCATCAACACTCATCAAAGACAACTCTTGAGTGTATGGCTCATTAGGGGTGCTCTCCACAAAATCATTATCACCATCAATAAAATACTCAACAACTGAATTTTCTGAATTAGTCAATTTTTTATCATCATCATCTAAAGAAGGGTGCATATCGTGACTATGTTGAAGATAGGGCTTGGCTTGTTGAGCCAACAACTTGGTTTGCTTTGCCCCCTCTAGCCAACCATCATTCAATATTTGGGACTGCTCTAAATCTGCTGCTCCAAAGTGTTTAAATTCAGCCCTAAGATGGGATGCATCATATAAATTACCATGACCTATGCATGCTGCTTGAGCGCCAACCAAAGTAGAAACAATATCACTCCTTTCCCAATAGTTAGAAGCTGCAATTTAATTAGGAAGTGAGGATATATCCCTGTTGTTCAAAATCAGAAGATTAGGACTGAATTCTTCATTCTTATCCATGCCTTTGAAGTCATCAATGTTAGAGCACACAAACATGTCCTTAACTGTCCCATCCTTTGTCTCATTCCCTTGTGGCTTAAGCACCATGTGTTTACCCATGTGAGTGAGCTCTAATATCATCTTGCTGAAGTCTTGGACAGATCTTCCAAGAGATTTCAACCATTGAATACCTAATGCCACTTCATTCTCCTTAACATTGAAAACATCATCTACAAACTCAGAATTAGAGAAATCTTGTTTCTCATCATGTATAGAGTGATGTATGTTACAAGTTTCTTTGGACTGATTTATGGCTGTTGTTCTAAAGTGAACAAATTTAGCCCTCTTGGAAGAAGCAACATCAAAAAAACCATGCTTAATCAACGCATCATGTAAGCTATCATTTGGAAACTCATTGTCACCAATTACTTCAAGAATAGGGATTGCAAGTTCATGTAGATGAGAGAGTATAACACTGCTATCCCCAACCAGTGATTTAGGACTGATTGTACCTTTTCTTTCATTACCCTGTAAAACTTCAATGCAAGAGCACGCTTGCGTACATTTGGCAGCCCAACCTTGTAGCATATCAAACCTTGAAGTTATGATATCCTTAGACTCAATCAAAGTATCAACACCATAAGAGCGAGGAACCAACATACAAATTGACTCATGTTCTTTTCCCATTGCTGTTATAACTTCAGGTTGTAGGCAAGTAGGAGTTCCCACCATCACCTCATGCTTGTCTATCTTTACATGAATGTCTACCATGCTACATTTCTTGTCACCACAATCTAGCTTGGATTCATGCTCATGAGATGTCAAAAGATTGCTGTCCCATTTTCTAATCTATACCATCACTTCCTTAGCTGATATGATCCTTGCTGCCATCCAACTCCATGGCGTTGTATCCATAACAAACCAAACATTATCAAATTGTGGGTTCGTCTTGTTAGGCGTTCTCTTAGATTCTACAATCAACTCTCTAAGGCATAATGCCTCATATAATCCTGAAAAATGTTCCTCCATTGTGAATAATGTATGTTCAACGCAAACGGAATCACTTACATCTCCCTCTACATGTGTAGGTATAATACTAGTGGCTGATCCACCAAGAGTGTACCCCATATTATCTCTGATTTCTTTGCATATTCTAGGTTCTGTGGTAAGGAAAACGTTGTGTTCAAAAGAGAGATCATCAAATGCTTCCTCTCCACCATGCTTTTGTGTTGAAATACCTGGATCCCATGAACTTATGAGCTGACGGTTTGGATCTGAACAAGTAAACTCATTGTGTTTTCCATGAACGACTGTTTTGTTAAACAAATTACCATCAGGATCAAAAGTGTTGAAGCTAAAATGGGCACTTCTCTCCGTAGGTGCTGTTTGGACATCAAACTGATATACATTGGACCTTGGGAATTTCTTCCCAACATCTAAACTATCCTCACTGGCATGATGTAAACATTATTCACTATATGCTGATTTGCGAACTTCAACATACTCAACTTCTCTCTGCTCTTTTTTTGAAAAGGTATTAGCAACCCAAATCAATTTATCACTTGCATACCCTTCCCTTTGGAACATTTTTTTCATGATTTGAGAGGTCACAAGGATGGTCCATGTGAAGTGCCTTTCCGGAAAGTGCAGAAATTTTATGTTTGTTTGATTTGAAGGGAGCTCGTTTTGATGTTTCCTTAATTCTTTGTAATTGTTGTTTTGCTTGAGTAGCTATCAACTTCGCTTCCTTTGCCCTCATTAGCCATTCATCACACATTTCCTGGTTCCCCACTACAACTGGTGTGCTTGTCTGCACTGTAGTTAAGTCCTTTCCTTCCTCATGAATACTAGGCTCAAGCATAGATACTGCATTGTTGTTAGTAGACAACCCAAGACCCGAAATTTCTTCCTTTTTCAACTTTCTGATATAGTTATATAGTTTTTTCTTACTTGGATTTCCTTCCTCGTGTATTCCCAAAAAGTCATCCAAGGGGACATGAGTTTTGAAATCATCTGGTAATCCCTGGTACTCAGCAACAATTTTATTGGCTTCTATTTTCATTGCCACCTGCTCGTCCTCTTCCTTTGGTAGGAGTTTTTGAAGGGTGCTTATCATCACATTTTGATTTTCTCTAAGAGTGACAAGTCTGTCCATCTGAATCATCCTTAGATAACTGAAATTTTATGAGTCACAAACCCCAAACAGGCTGGCAAGATCTCCAGCTCTGATACCACTGTAAAGTCCTTGACTAATCTGGGCTCAATTTTCTGTTTTGCTGCTTGGAATTTCATCAACAGTTATCTTGAACAATTCTATCAGCTGATAAGTGTAGTTGCTAGGACTTTTCTCATGTAAAATTGTAGCGTGCAGATAATGATTTGCCAAGAGTGTAATTGGCTAACTAGGTTTCTACATTCTGATTTTTCCAGCTATCTGTTGACTGAAATATCTGACAAAGCTCATGCACAGCAGCTAGGTAATTTGTCACACATTGTAAGATGCTTCTTTCTTTTTTTTGAAGAGATGTGCAACTGATACAATCTTGTCAAGTTTGGCAGAATCATTTCCATACAATATTGAGTCTATGAATATGAACCATGAGTGTTCAATATAAAAGTAGTGTCACAACAATAGTACTAAATATTTCAGAACACATAACATTGGATTTCATTATTTCGGGTAAGCATTAGTTTCATAGTTTAAAACTGAAACACACTGGTTAACAGTCCAAATCAACTTCAGCCTTGTATTGTTCAGAAACCCTACTAACCCCCATTTCCCTTACATTAAGTTTATTAGCAATACCCATTAGCATCATCCCAAAAGTCTATTGCTGCACTGGAATACAGGAAACTCAGTATAAATTGTAACATACAGCCATAAGGTGTCTGCTGTTCATGGTGACTGTGATTACAAAGGGGCCAGTCCCAGTTCTATTAACACAAAACGGACAGTGATTATAGTCCAGCAAAGAAACTTCAAAAGGCAGAAATTAATACCCAAACCTGAGATAATAAGTTGACTTCAGCCTGAAGCTGAGGATGACGTCCAAAGTATGGGTCTTCTAGCATGAGCAGCAGCTAACATACATTCACTTGGACACTCGTTGCTTCAAGAAGGTGAGACGCTCAACCAGCATCCCTCATTGGTCATTCCACAACTCACAAAAACTACCACGTCCAGCATAAGAGTGTCTCTAGAGGCATTTGGACCGGAAATTGCGTTTTGCTAAATACTACTTGGATTCTTCAAAAACCCGATCTGAATATGCTTCATAATAGTTATCTTAACCGCACCTAGGGTTTCTTTGCAAGAGAGGCCATCGTTTGCACTAAAATCTCACCACAAAATCATCCAATAATGGACGCCAAACTCTAGAGAATAAAAATCACGAAAATCTGAAATACTTGTTGAAATTCATTTCCATCTGTCCCAAATCATACTCACGCCATGAGGGTCATTGTTTTTCCAGAATCCTGAAGTCGTCCAAGCTAGGAGGTGTTATTTCACACCCGAAACTGGACCAGCAATATCTCCAAACCCTAGGAGAGAAAGCTTGAGCTTCCTGTGAAGAGGTGATATAACTTTTCAAAAAGATGCGAATGATTCCCTCTTCTTCTCTTTTGTATGCTTCCCATTCATAAAATTAAAGTGACTCCTTTTACTTTATAAAATAATATTTCAATTATTTCATAAATCACTTTTTTAATTTTCATTAATCAAAACATTAGTGACTTTTACAAAGTAATATTCCAAATATTTCACAAGTCACTTTAGGAACATCTCATGAAGTCACTTTATAACTTGATTTATTAATTATTTAATATCCCCCACTTAAATGTAATTTAAGACTTAGGCAATATTAAATAGCTAAGTCATTTCATCCAAATTTTGGGGACATTACATGTTCATATAATTGTAATGGGCAGTGTATTGATAGAAAATGTCATTGGTTTTTAGGATACATTGGGAATGACTCATGCAAGGAAGTTCCTTTGTTGCTTGGAATGAAGTGGTGTTCATACAAGTCTTTGTTGTATTAGATATCATTTATATCATTTGTATAACCGTGAAGTTCTCAAAGAGGGTTTATTTGTTTAAGGAAACTTCTTTGCTGATAGCAATCGGCGTGGAACACGCAACTCAACTAGAGTATGTAATTGCGAACTGGGCTATACAGGGACTGACTGTTCAATTAGTGTGATCCATTGATTTTTTCAAAGTTTCCCGACTACTTTCTGTGTAGCATGATCTCTCCCAAATAATTTATTAATCAACTAAACGATGCCTTTCTCTATGCAAACAATATTTTTACAATTTACAGTTAACTAACATTGCCCTCTTTTTTTTTACATAGAGTTTTGACAAACTGTGTTAATTGTGTTGTTGGTTGTGATGAGCAGTGTAGCCTACATGGAGGCTTTTGTGATAATGTTGTTTGCTTGTTTAGATTGTCGGATTATGCATGATATACTTGTCAAAACAGCACTGTTCTATTATGAAGTTTCTTCATCGGTGGAGATGTCATTACTTGAGGTGCAGGAGGTCAACATTGCTCCAAGTGAACCTAGAATTCTGCAACTGTATTCTTCCCACTGTTTTCTAACATTTAGGGTTTGGACCTGTGACATTGAGGTATCTATCTCATGGATTCAAGACTACAAATAAATGAGTATTTGCTACTTCTATTTATTTTGAATCTATGACATACTGTGTGGGTGAATCCATAGTTGTGCTTGTCTCTTGGATATTAATAATAAATGTAATGAAGTTCAGAATTTAGGATTACTCATTGTGATTTATCTAATATTGATTGGATATTTTATTTGTTTTCTTCTAGTTTACATGAGTCATTGATTATGAAATGCTTCTACCCTTTTTAGGCCAAAGGTCATGATTGTATTAGAAATATGGGCATAGATTTGATGAGCAAATTTTACACTCAAATAATGCTATCTTACATTTTTCATATCACGATTACATACACATATATAGGATAGGTAGTTCCTATATTCAAGGAGAACTAATCTCCATGAATATCTCCTGCAAACCTATTCTACGTGAGTTGTTGTAACTCACACAACTCATCTAGTATTATTAATCTAAGTTATTTATTAAACAACTTAGTTACATAGCTCTAGTTACTTACAATATAATTTACCACACCGTAAATATTAGCTAACCATGTGAACACTAATTCCTAACACCCCCCCTTATTGTGAACATGGTAGAAAAACATACACACACTCTTTTGCATTATGCTCACCCCTATGGCATATCCAACTATGTGACTGATGACCTTGATCCAAAAGAAAGGCTCTCTCCTTCAATGGTTTTAATTAGGCTTACGACAAACCTTGACGTGACGGGAACCCCTCAACTGTCGACCTCGTGTGGTTTCCTGGATCCTCCCACAAACCCTTTCAAGATCCATGGACTGTCTTACTCTGGTGCTTTTGTTTGCCACTATGCTTATACATCTGGTAAGTTATATAGGAATCAACATACATATCACAAATCTGAAAAACCCATACTAGAAAAGGTTTCACATTACATTTTTGGTGCAAAATGGGAATGGAACATTGGTTATTATTCCCCCCCACAATGTGAAATTCCATTTGTTCACATAACTAGGAATCATTGAAAAGTGAATCATATCATGTTGCATAGTACTGTCTGGATCTTGCTGTCTAGATCTTGTTGCACATGATCACTATTGTCAATGAACATATTCATTGACTGATCATCTTCCAATGAAGTACGATAGTCAAAGGATCTTTGCAGTTATTTGCCATCCTGTACAATTGCTCTTCCAGCATCCACCACACAAAGCACCAAGAACATTGCAAACAAATACACACCACACTGCACACAAAAAGAAAAAATGCCACCATAGCTCTATGCATCCTTGTCGTTGGTGACTGATGAGAGGTCGCTAGTTGACCTCCTTCCTCCGTTGCCTCCTACCTCCAAGTAGATTTGCTACTCATTTAGCAATTTTGACTTTGAAGACTTGATTTTTGAGTGCCCCCCTCAATATGGACGTCGTGTACGAGCGATAGTGCATCCAATTACAATATAGGCAATTTTTATTTTTTATAATATTTTGGCACTTTTGCATTTTGATATACATACTTTTGATGACACAAAATCAACAATAAATTATAATAATTTACCTTCCAATAAATTTTAGAAACTAAACTAAATGAATTGACTCGATACTAATCCACTTTAATTTCTAATATAATTAGAGTTATAATTAGAAATTAAATTGACTAAAACACAACCTTACAACTGAAATGATCTCGTCCCATTTTCTTTGGCTTGTCATGAGTGGCCCTGCTCACAATCTATAATACTGTCTCTCCGGGCATCAAAACACTAAACATTGTGAGAAGACCAGAAATATCAAGAAATATCATGAGATAATATATTTTATTGAAGGTCGCGAATGACTTGCAAGACTCAGTCCACTACGTAGTATGTGATCTTCCTCCTTGATCTTGCTCATGCCTTCTCTCTGATTGTTTTTTGTTCCCTTATGCATTGGCTTAGTGTACAAATCTTGCCATAATGCAAATCCTCTACAAGCAGTAGCTCACACCCAACCACAATCATTAAAAAACTAGTGAAATCTACATATGTGGACCAAACATTATGAAAGAATATCTAAACAACCCTCGAGTGCGCTTGGGACCTGTGCATATCTCATTTCACTATAGCGATTTCCTTCAAATAGACGTCTCTTTTGTAACCTGCGATCTTGGAGATGATAGCTTCAACAATTTTTTTTTTATATCCTCACCTCTGCTGAGATATCAGGGAAAAACAATACCAAGATTATAAGTTGAACAGAATAATCAGCTGCCCAGCAATTTGGGTCTGCTCAATGTAATGATCGCCTGCTAAAGAATTCGGGCCTGCACGCTCATGCCATCGAATCCTTACACAAAATGTCTATGTAGCAGATCCACACTTTCAAATAGGGTATCGGGGCCTTTACATAGGATATTGATGCAGCTAGGATAATATAGCAGACATCCATTATTTTCTGTAGCTAGTAATGTATGTTTGTTGCATATTTCGCTAATGTGGATAAAAGCCTTCACCTTTCCCTTGCGATGATTTAGGCCTGCTACCCAAAGATATCCCTTTAATTGTGCCGGCTCTGATGCCATATTAGAAATATGGGTAGAGATTTGATGAGCAAATTTTACACTCAACTAATGCTATCTCACATTTTTCATAACACGATTACATACACATATATAGGATAGGTAGTTCCTATATTCAAGGAGAACTAATCTCCATGAATATTTCTTGCAAACCTATTCTACGTGAGTTGTTGTAACTCACACAACTCATCTACTATTATTAATCTAAGTTGTTTATTAAACAACTTACTTACATAGCTCTAATTACTCACAATATAATTTACCACACCGTAAATATTAGCTAACCATGTGAACACTAATTCCTAACAGATTGCAGGTGCCAGTGTATATTCTTAAGGCATTGACTATCATTAGTTTCAGCAGTATAACAGATGTGTATTTCAAATAATTTTTGAGGAATCCAACCATTCCTAACTAGTTTTCTTCTCCAGAAATTTGGTATTTTTAGTATGGGGATGTCTTTTGTAAGTTCATGATGGATGTAGCATGCAGCCACGCAAAATTTGGTGGACTTTTAGGTCTTGCTCAGTAAGGGATTTATTTGTGTAAAGATAGAATACATAAATCCTTACAAACCGTGATGAAATTTACTTGAATTAAATTGTAGGAAAAAAATATGAACTAGGCAAATTAGTCAGTTTTGTTTGTTTTCTTTTTGATTATCTAGTGGTGGTTGCTGATGTAGGTGTTCTTGTTTGGATCGTGGAGCAAAATTTTGTTGTTTTTAATGCTTTTAATGGTTGTACTTCTGATATGTAACATTGTAAATGCAACATCATATATTATTGTTGTAAGATTTGTGTTCTGAACATGGTCTTCTCGACTCCTATTGGAAAACCCAATTAGAGAAGAGCCTTTGCCTGATATGAAGCATCTTAATCCTATTAAATGGAATTTTTTATGTTCATTACCCTTTTTGACTATTTGAATTTCTGTTGCAGGGGAGTTGTTATGCTCTACGATGAGGTTCATGTATGACCAATTTATCTCATATTATAGTCTCCTTTTACCATAATGACCATCTTTGTGCTTCATTTTATTATCATAGCATGACCTTTTTAATATTTCCGTTGCATATGATTGAATAAAAATAAGTGATATTTTTACTAATAAACATTGACATTTTAGCTTGGGAAAATAGATCTTGTACCATGTCAAAGATGGTGGAGGCAAAAGAATTATGGTAGCTGCTTGGAGTGGTATTTCAGTAGTATACAATGATTTTCACTTGTAACTTTTCGATGAATAATTGCTGTTATTTGAAACCTTTTTAAAATAGCAATTAATATTGTTTAACCTATTGATGTATAAATTCCTGTGTTGTAAAGATGGTTTGGATGCAGGCCAAATGAATTCATCTATCCTTGGTGAATTTGCATATAATTTGTTGTAAGGCACGTGTATTCAAAACCATATAAACCATATCATATAGCGTGGAGGGAATGCAATAGCGTAGAAGGTAATAGTATGGAGGTGACAAATCAGACTTTTTGAAAGATATTATAATATAGTTACATTTTGAAAGAAGCCCTGTAGTAGATCATTCCTGTGTGGACAGAGAGGAGGCCCCACTCTGAGGAAGCACTGGCACTGATCTCCTTTACTTCTATTCAGATTGTTTCTAGTTTGTATGTGTTATAATTTTTTAGCTTTGATGAAATGTAGAAAGAATAAATTATTTTTCTTATTTATTATTAAGCAATGAGATCGTGATTATTATTTCTTATCGTGTGTCTTTTCCTCTTTTAACTTCTATTTTAGCTTTTTTCATGCATAATGAAAGCTACAGTTCTTGTCACCCGTGTACAGTTTCTATAGCAGATTATGATCTTTTGACCTACTCACAGCTCTTGTAGTGGGATGGACAATTTCGGTAGCAGTGTATAGTGCTGTAGCAGTTTCAAAAGAGTGATTTTGTTCTTATAGAATAGCTGCATATCATTTTCCTTACTTCATTGGCTGTAGCCCTTGCACATATAGCCACTACACCTTCGGTAAGTTTATGACTTCAGATTGGCACAATGATTGAATTGAATCTTATTTCTTGAACATTAAATCTATTTTCTAATCCACCTTAGGTCTGTACTATTACCCTGCTTACAATGAACTTTTTGTGGATAATTCTTTGATCCTCCATGGTCAAAGCCCTTCTTTATATAATTGTAATGGGCATAGTATTGATAGAAAATGCAATTGCTTTTTAGGATATATTGGGAATGACTCATGCAAGTTGGTTCCTTTGTTGCTTGAGATGAGGTGGTGGCCATGCAAGTCTTTGTTGTATTAGATATCATTTATATCATTTATATAACCGTGAAGTTCTCAAAGAGGGTTTATTTGTTTCAGGAACCTTCTTTGCTGATTGCAATCGGCATGGAACATGCAATTGAACTAGAGTATGTAATCATGAACTGGGCTATATATGGACTGACTGTTTAACTGGTGTGATCCATTCATTTTTGCAAATTTTCACGACTACTTTCTGTTTAGCATGATCTCTCTCAAATGATGCATTAAGCAACTAAACCATGCCTTTCTTTATGCAAACAAAGTTTATACAATTTACAATTAACTAACATTGCCCTCTTTTTTTTAGATAAAATAATTTAGAGCTTTAACAAACCGTGTTAATTGTGTTGCTGGTTGTGATGACCAATGTAGCCTACAGGGAAGCATTTGTGATAATGGTGTTTGCTTGTTTAGGTGGTTGGATTATGCATGATATACTTGTCAAAACACCAGTGTTCCATTATCAAGTTTCTCCATATGTGGAGATGTCATTGCTTGGGGTGCAGGAGGTCAACAATGCTCCAATAGAACCTAGAATTTCGCTGCAGTTGTTGTGCCGAATCTTAACATTCTGGTTGCAAATAGCCATGTGCTGTTTGTATTTTGGAAGGCCAGTATGTAGCATTGGCAAAGCACATGACTTGCTGAGTGAGATTTCACATCTTTTTCCAATTTTTTTGTCTGAATATGTTTCTGGAAGGAGTTCCTTATGCATAAAACTCCCTTCTCGAGCTTGAGCTGAATATTGAAATTATGGAACAAATATGTTTCCTAAAAATATTTGCTATAACTGTCAATATTTGTATGTATCTCACATGTCCAAAATAATGAAACTCTTAAGATGCTCATGCTAAATTTATAATAACCACATAGTTTGCAAAGGTCAACATAAGTCATTTTTTGTGAATGCAGAAGTCCTATATTTTTAAGGTAATAAATGGGTTCTATTAATGGGGCTCCTCCTAAAAAACTACAAACGACATACAACAAACTTAGTGGAAGGAAAATTGCAACACGCCCCATCTAGCCATACTAGTGGAAGCAGGCATTCAAAATTTCAAATAGTGCCAATTTTCCCTACTTGTAAGTACTCTTTAAGCATGCTTCCAATTCTTGATGGTTTCAAAGGTAACACATTCTGAAGTTTTGTACAGATTTTGGCGACAAATATTGTGTTAAGTGTTATTGCCACATTTTGTAATAATTAGGATACAAATG
>VDFB02284060.1:0-22070 GCA_007258455.2 Sequoia sempervirens | reverse complement strand
GATGGATGCTTCCTTTTGATACAGGCAGGGAGTATGTTGGCAATTATTTAGACAAAATAATTATTGCAGAAAAGGACATTGTAATGGTGGGCATAGTTAAAATATATGCAAATAGTTCAACTTTGAATTTCTTATTGGGGTCACTTTGCTGGCCAATTAATAAGACAATGAAATGTCACACTTTCATCAATAATTCAAAGAATCCAGCTTGGCTATGATCTTCAATAATGAACACAAGAAGTTTCAAATATGGAGGATATGAAAGGTTGAAGAATTTTTATTATAGACATGGCAATTCTATATATATATATATATATATATATATATGAACAAATCTTAATTCACAAGTTAGGTGTGCAACATACATCTATAAGATTTCAATTTTCACATCATTGATCATAAAAATATAGTGATGAGATACAACATAGTACAATGAGCATGGCTAGAATTATTAAACATAGGCCATAGGTATAGTGTTTGTCAGATTCTTTCAAGAATCTAATTTTAAGAAATGTTTTAAGAAAGTGTTCCCAATAACCATTAACAAAATCCATAATATATAAATAGATGATCAATGCATTTACTTAAATTTTTAAAGGTAGGAAAAGGTTCTTAGATTGGGAGTTTCCATTTCAACCATCAAAATTTACTTTCATAGGTAATATTTCATAAGATGTATGCCACATAAATATTCTCATGCATGGTTACAAAAGCAATGAAAGATTCTAAAGTTAAGACAAATGGAGAAAAGTGGTTAGTCTTTGGGAGGGGGAGATGGTTTCAATGCTTGATAAATATACCTCTTGCATAGTTTAACTAAGTGATGTTTAGTCAAAGATTTTTTTTGGGGGTAGTTCTATTATTAAACACCATTCAATTCAATAGTCAAAATTTGATTTTGCCAATGAAAATAGAACAAATATTTACCACATTAATCTTTCTTAGAAAATGACCATGTTATTGTAATTAACACACTTTTAGATCAAGCACGTAAATAATCTTATGCACATAATCTAAATTCAAGGTAGAGTACATGTTAATTGTTATTAACTATAGTAGATGGGGAAAAAGAGTTGTCTAATTTGTACATATTATGGTAAAATTTTTAGTGTTATGCTAATTGAATACCTTATCTTATTAAGTATATAAAATATTGCATTGGCGCTGTATGTGATATTTCAAGTTTTATCTAGGAATTTAGTCCAATTTATGGTAAGAATGATCTTAAATAAAGAGAAGGAAGATACTATCTATTCATAAACAATCATATTGTCATTAGATTTCAAAGACATCACTCAATAACCTTTATGGAACTTAGGTCATAGTGTGAGGGTAGTTCAATGAACATATAAACCAATATTCTTGTAAGTATTCACAATAATAGTTAGTGATTTAGTATTTGTAATAGTGAAATTTGTATATTCAGAAAATAGTTTTACTATGCTTGTTATGACTAGTTAAAACCAACACATTGACATGTTTAGTGTACATTGTAGGCCCATAACCCACAGGTCCTTGGATTCACATCTTAAGCTTGTTTAAAAATTAAAATGACATTATGTTTGAAATGAGTTGGTGAGAATAGTATAATAAAGGATATGAAGCCAAATAGGTTCTTTTTAGCGTCAAACATGGGAGCATGTTAAATCTTCACATGGGGATTGACAACCTCTAAGAAAATTAAAATTATAAATTTATACTAATTATTTTTCATACACAACCTGATAATATATGAATATCATATATTAATAGGTGTCCAAGCCTAGGGATATATTTATGGGATGACATAATATTTCCTCTCCTTATGTACCCTTAATATTTAATTTTATGATGAGATCCCCAATAAAAAGTTGTGTGCCACTTTAATATCAGGTTTACAACATGGTTGTCAATATGAGGTATACTAATTTTTATAGCCAAAACTTCATAAAAAACATAATTGAACAAATCTTCATCCTAGAAGTAAATTGAGATATAATTAACCTAGTTTCTTAAAGGAAGATTAAAACTAGTATTTCTTTATGAAGTACTCTCTAGGTGGTAATAATTTACTATTATTCTATTGCTATTTAAGATGCATTGTGAGATTATTTGTATCATCTTTTGTTTTGATTTGTACATTGTTATTGGACTTGATCCACTCAATAACCTTGTACATTTGCCTTATTGTATAAGACTAAGATTCTATTTGTACATTATGAAAAGAGGATATTCATGTAGTTCAGAATGCATGAATATCATCTTGGAATGTATGTTGAGTATGTAGATTATACTTTTATAAATTATGAGTGGTCGCATAGTATTGGATATGCATAGTAATTATTGTGTGATCATTATACTTTAATAATTTGAAGGAGTTAAATGAGTGAGTAACATGGTAAAGTTGAAGGATAGGAGGTTAAAATTAAATTATTTTCAATTATAAATTCATGATATATTCCGTAAGACATCTATATAGTTCTCATCATAATTTTGATGGGAAAAGCGATTTTATTAAAATTACTCGTGAATTTAAATTAATACTTAAAAAGGGTGATCTATGAATTAAAATAAGTAAATAATTTAGATAAAGTAAAAAATAAAATAGATATATGATGAAAAAAATACAAATATTCAATGTTAGTATCTTCAATTATTGATCATGTGTTTCTTTGAGTTGTAATGCAAATGCATCTTGTGCTACTAAGGACAGTAGTTAATTTTTACAAGGGGAGAAATGTTATGTGACTTTTTCCCCAAAAGAAGAGAAAGTTATGAAATAACCCTTTAGAATTAAAAGGGAGATATAAAAATAAAGGATATTATGATCCTTTGGTTAAAAGAGATATTAATAAAGAATATGTATAAAAACTCTTTTAAAAAGGTGGAAGAACAATTATTTATTTAAATAATTATTAAATGCAACCATGCAATCTCTGTAAAAGGGTGTGATAGTTTGGAAACCACCCCTTAAGGCTTATATAGTTGCCGGTTCGGGTACCTCAGATAATGGTTCGGTTTGGGTTCACCGGTTTGGCAATTTTTTTCCTAGGGTCGGGTTCGGGTACGGGTATATATATATATATATTACATAAATTTTAAAATTTATAAACATAATGATAATGCCATAGACTCATAAGCATGCTCAAAATTATAATCATATGATCATAATGCCATAATGCCATAGAATATTGAAACAATGAAATACGCCATACGGTAATACCTCATATAATCTGTAATCATATTCATAATTTGCAAAAAAGTAAATAGTAAATACTCAAGTCTTAAAATGTCATTACACATTGAAAATTCAAATTACAATCAAGACAATATTTAATTCAGTATTACTATTCTTCAAATTCATCATCCTCATCATCCTCAATTGGTTCAATAACTTCAATTTCATTTGAACCACCATCAATTGGATTGCCACTCCCACTAGGTGCATTAGTTGCCTCATTGTCATCCATAGAAGCCAAGGTAAGTTGTGCAATTGTAGCATCTAAATCAGCACACTCAGGGGTGAGATCCCAATTCTTTGACACACCCTCATTGTATTCAGGTTTCTTATGTGATAAGAGACGAAGGTTGGAGTGTACATAGACCAAATCCTCTGCTTTTTTTGCACCCAAACGATTGCGCTTGACCGAGTGGATGAAGGAGTATGTACTCCAATTCCGCTCAGCTGAAGAGGAACTTGCAACCTGTTGATTATGCACACAACATTTAGTAATTACTATTAGTATTTAATTTTACTTGCCGATAATAATCATAATATATAGCATAATAGCATCGAATGAAAAACAAAAAAATAAATAAATAAAAAGATACATACTTGGGAGAGTATTTTAATTGCAAGAGGTTGCAAGTAAATGGAGCCTTGACCATGTAGATACCACCAATCATCAGCATCTTTCCTATATCTGTCTAGATGAGCAGAAACATCATGATTTTTTGCAGCTATGAATTGGCTAAACTCGCCCATGACAATGCTTTGGATTTCTTCATCTACAAATATCTTTCTAAATGCAGCCTTATAGCCAGCAGCAACCTCTAAATCCCTATATGGTGCCATCCTCCTCGGCAATGAAAGTATCTCTTTGTTATAATACTTTGGTGACAAACCTCTAAATCCCTATATGGTGCCATCCTCCTCGGCAATGAAAGTATCTCTTTGCTATAATACTTTGGTGACAAAGCAAATGCTAAGAGATGTAAAGGGGTGGTCATCTTGTTCCAACGGTCAACAATAATAGTTTGCACAGTTTTGAAAAATGTTTCCGTTGGGTCATGTTCCTTGGCATCTATTATTGCTCTTATTTTCTCCACCATGGAATCCATGCCATCATAAATTTCACCCAAACATGGGCGATCAGTATCAGTATACCTAATCATGCTCATAATAGGCTCGGTGAAATTTAAAACATATTCCACACGAGCCCACCACTCATCATCTAAGATCATTGCTTTCACTTTTTGGGCTCTTTTTGTGCTTGATTGCCTCCATACACTCCACAAACTGTTGATGACCATAGAACCCAAGGCTTGTCGCACCTTCACAAGTCGTCTTAAGACAATTGTGTGAGATGCAAATCGAGTTTCAGCAACCTAACATTGTAAGAAAATGCATGTCACAAATCAGCAATGAAAAATTAAAATAAAAAAATAAAAAATTATATTAAAAAATCAGATTTAAATTACCTTAAGCAACTCCAACTTGGAGAAGGTCCTGAAGATGGCTTGTGACATATGATGATTAGTCACAAACATTTGGATCTCCTCACCCTCTGCGTAGATTTGCTTGACCCACTCAATTTGTGTACCAATCTTTTGCATTATCAAATTGAGTGAGTGGACTGCACATGGTGTCCAAAAAATGTGACCATATCTAGCCTCCACTATAGCCCCAGCTGCCCTACAGTTTTTAGCATTATCCGTTATGACTTGGACAACGTTTTCAGGCCCCACCATTTCAATGGATTCTATGAGGATATTGGCAATAAAACTTGCATCTTTTATTTTCCCTTCACAATCAACTGCCTTCAAAAACATCGCCCCTTTAGGGGATACTGCTATAACATTGATCAATGGTCTATTTTTGCAATCCTTCCATCCATCAGAAATGATGGACACACCTGTTTCGACCCATGTATCCTTGATTACTCTCAATGCTACCTCTACTGAAGATTTCTCCTTTGCCAATAAGGTGGTCCGCACCTTTTCATACCCAGGACTAACATAATCAGGAGTTGTCTTAGAAATGGCTTTCACCATTTCCCGCCAATAAGGTGATCTAACAAGGTTGAAAGGAAGCCCATTGCCATAAATGCAACGTGCAATGCTCTCATCTGCCAACTCCCTTGCTTCATTTTTGAAGGCTCTATCCAATGGGCCTCTTTTTCGTGTCACCGACATATTTTCTCCTTCAGAAGATTGTGCCATTTCCATGAAAGGATGTGGGCCAGCCGGTTCTGATAAGCCACTAAGTCTTTGCGAGCTTTTGCTTTTATTTTTACCTTTCTTCATAAGAGGATGGTCTGTAGCCTTTGGTGTTTTGAATGCATTGTCAGCATCCTCTTGTTCTTTAATATAACCCATTATTTGATCCTTTGTCAACCCTTTTTTATTTGGCCCAAGGCAAGGTTTTATTCCTTGATTACCAATAGCACATAAATGGGCTTTCACTCGAAAGTACGAGCTCCTATATGTAGTTCCACATTGGCTGCAACGCCAAACATAACCCCCACCACCGGGAAGTTGTTGAATCATTGTCGTATGTCGCCAAAGAGGTGAGCCTGGATCATATTTAAATTGACTCTCTGCACCCATTCCAACTGAAGTAGAACTATCGGCCATTTTGTATGAAGATATGAACCTAAAATAAATAAAAAACAAGTAATTTTTTTTAGAAAAAATGGGCATTATAACCCCTTATTTTGCATAAAATGTTCTTAAAAAATTTCAAACCTTACTAGAAAAAGAAAAAAAAACTTGAAAAATCTTCAAAAAAATTATTGAAAACTAAAAAAAAGAGGATAGATTCACTCACCTTTGATTGCTTGATCTTCTTAGTGCACCTATTCCTCTCTTGTTTCTATCAGTTGAACTCCTTCGTAGCTCTTACAATCTCACCTTCGAAAAAAAAGAGAAAACCTGCAAAAATCAACTATTTTAGCTTGGAGGCAAAAAAATGGTGTTTTTGCTCTTTTGAGTTTGCAAAATGAGCCTCATTTGGTCGGCCAAGTCAATATAAGGCAATCTGGGCACTTTTTAGGGTTTTGTTTTTTGTTTTTAAGTTGATATTTTGCCTTTTTTAAGGCTGGACGGCGTGGCCGGTCCTTTTTCTTTCCTCTTCGTTTTCGGGTTCCTTTCACCGGGTTGAAAACGTGTGCGTGAACCCAGCGGCGAGAACCGAACCCGAACCCACACGATTTTGGGTTGGGGGCTAAACTAAAGGACCTTAAAGAGGGCTTATATAAGCATTTATGTGAGACTTGGAAAGGCATGGAGAACATTCAAGGAGAGGAGAAAAAGGGAACAAAAAATTCAAAGGGCACAAAAGAGTGAAGGTTAGGGTCATTGGTTGGCATTGAGGCATTTGGAGAAGGGCATAGTGTGTGTCCAACTTGGGGTATGGCATACACCAGGGAGTGTCCTGGTCAGGGCTGTGTTATTTATGTCGTGAAGGTATGTTGGGTTCTTTGGAAGAACTTGTTTCCTCCAGGGGTGCTTCCTGGCTGTGGAGAGCCTAGACTTGTAACCATTCCTCTGAGTGTTGGATAGTAGCCTCTCCGTGATTTTCAGATAAGTATTGAAAACCATTGATTCAACAATATTGCAAATATTGTCTATATGGTTTTGGTGTTAATATGATTAATCTATGTGGAGGTGTCATTTCATTTATTATGTTAATTATTTAATTGTCACATGTTTGTAGTTTACATTGATTATTCACATTTATTTTGATAACATTGCATATTATAAATTATATCAACTCAAATATTTATTATATTAAAGTGACATTATAGAAGCTGAGGATGAAAATATAGGTGAAGTGAATGCATTAGAAGAACATCGCTCTGCCCTCTTCATTGGTTCAATTGATGAATGGTATGTTGATATTGCATATTTTTGACCTACAAGGAATGTCCTAGATACCTCAATGTTAAGCAAAAGATAGCCATCAATCTTTGAGCTGCCGAGTATATCATTTGGGATAACACATTCTTTAATAAAGGCATGAATGGAACCTTCTTGAGATGTGTAGATAAAAAGCAACAACAAAGATTATTGGAGGCATTCCATAATCAGTCTTTTTTAGGGCATTTCTTCTCATTAGTCACTGCCTTCAAGATATTATATGCTCATTTTTATTGGTCAAATCTCTTCAAGGATGCGCATGATTGGGTGTCAATGTGTGAAGTGTGTCAACAATTTGTTGGTAGACTGAAGCTTGTAGCAGCTATTAAGGATGGTTGTGATTGAGGAACCATTCCAACAATGGGGACTAGATTTTGTTAGAACCTTGAATCCACACTCTAGTGCTAGACATACATGTCCTTATTGTGACCAACTACTTTACCAAGCGGGTGTAAGGCATACTTGTGAAATAAACCACTTCCAAAGTAGTATGCAATCTCGTAAAGGAGAATATTTTGGTTGAATTCCCAGTACAACAAAAAGTTGTAACAAATAATGCTTTAAAAAATTTATCTTTTGAATTAATGACTTTCTGCTGCAAATGTGGCATTTCTTTCACATTCTTTCAACCATTACCGCCAAGGTAATGGTTAGGTGGAGTAGAGCGACAAAATCATCACTGTAACCATTCACAACCTTGTAAATGAAAACTAGAGGAACTAGCACAAGAAGCTATATGATGTGCTTGTGGCTGATCACATTACTCCAAAAGGGGCAATTGGCACTTCACCTTTCAAGTTGTTGTATGGAGTTGATACCATAGTTCCACTTTCTCTAGTATTGCTTACACTTCATTTGGCGCAAGAAGCTATATGATGTTCTTGTGGCTGATTACATTACTCCATAAAGGGCAATTGGCCCTTCACCTTTCAAGTTGTTGTATGGAGTTGATACCACAATTCCACTTTCATGTTCTTTTAGTTGTGGACACATTTTAACTCCATGGCCCGCAACACCCAAAAAATGAGACCGTACCCTTGTTTAGCTGCCTCTAAAATCATTTTCGCAAACATGACAATTCCACACCCTACTCCCCCTTGATTTTTTTTGCTTTTGATCCATAGGTGTAACATATTGGAGAAGAGGTTTTCTCTTGTTGAAAAGGGCCCTTTGCATATGTTTCCATGATTTTTGAAGGGCACTTAAATGGGTTTGGTTGCTGTCCACTACCACCCTCAACACTTGCACTTGTATTTTTACCAACTAATTCCACTTCATTCTCACCTCCACTCTCACTCTCACTATTGCTCATGTTTTTTTGAGATTGAATGCAATTTTAAATTGAAAAAAAAATAAAAAAATCAGACATTTCATGCATCAAACTTTGAAAAAAATTTGGAAAAAACAAATGAAAGGAAAAAACTTAACTCTTTAAATGATTTGCAACCCCAGTGCCCTAGATTGAATCTTTTTTCCTTCTATCCCATCTTTTTTCCTCACACAAATGTTGAAATGAGTCAAAATGGTGAACCTATTCCCCTTTAGGGCGTGTTGGGAGGTAGGGGCCCACAAAAACATAAATAAAATGTTTTTTTGAAGCCCGTCATCGGGGGTGTCCGATTGTCCTTGGGAAGGTTGAGGGATGACCCCTGCTGTCCTCGAGACGGTCGGATGTCCCCGGAGGCAAGTAGGGTCATCTCCTGTTTTTGAGACATTTCCAAAGGTTTTGTGCAAATTGGGGACGCCTAGGGGATGTCCCCTGGCCATTCCCGCATCCCCGTGATAGGGATAGGGTTTTTAAGCCCGGGGATGTGTCCCTAGGTAACACAGTGATAAACATATTTGAAGTGCCTGACAATTGCCAAATGGAACACAACCATCGAAAACCACTGACAACTAACTCCTAAGGACTACCCAGAAGTCAACAAGTAATTAATATGTAGTTGGGTACAACATTACAGAACAAGTTAATTATTATGAACTAAACAACGTAGTGTGCTGTCCACCAGATTGCCAATCAAATCTGAATGAAAGTGCTTCTAGCTATATGGAAGGCCATATTTTAGGAGTTATAATTTAGGAATAAGAGCATTGGATGACTATGTTAGGTTTATTAGTCTCTAATTGTTCAATATATTTACAGTGCTTCCCTTAAAATATGAGTACTATCTATTCATTGAAATACTTCAAATTTTGCATGCTTGGTTCTCGCCTTGAGGGTCAACCTCAAGTATAATGTATGTAGTATTTCACAATGAGAGTCTTTTTATCTTACAGTGTTCTATCATTATTCTTTGTTGAATTGTTTGGAATTGTCTTTTGAACCATTTAGAATGGATACACTCAAAAGGAGATCTATGTTTGTTGCAAATAGAATGCACTCTGTTTCAGCTTTCAAAGAACCAAGGCATTTTTATGCACAAAGTCCAAGATATTCTTTTCACGTTTCAACTAGTTTTCACATGGTTGAACTAGACTGAATGTTTTTTAAGTTAATAACCAAAGCTCTAATATTTCTTTCAATCTGATGAGCAATTTGTTAACAAATTTGACAGTGTGGCAAAGGCTTGAAAGGGAAAACAATGATTTTTTCAGGAAGTATTATATATGGTTAAAAGTAAAAGAGCAAATATCGCTATTCAATCATCTGCTTGAGCAACAGCACCAGGTCATGGTAATGGAAAGTGCACTAGGTATGTCCTCTTTTCTAATGTCTATACAAATATTGAGATGCACTCAAATCCTTCCAAGCATTTAAACCTTCATAATAATGTCTATATGGTCATATTTTATGAAATTGTAAGGGTGGATGCTGTAAAGAATTTCTATGAATGCAAAACACAATAGGTACTGAACTTATATTTTATTATTCTTAGGTTCTGTTTGTCAAGATTTCCTTCCCCACTTACTCCTCACTTACACCACTTGTCTGTTCCCCCTTTGTCAATGCTTGAATGGGATAGTTATTAATGTTGTACAATCTCATTGAAATATTGTGTACTTTTATTACTAGATTTTCAACAGTCACAGCTTCAAACAAATATGCAGCCTCATGTTGTTTCCAGTGAGCTTGCTAATCAGCTTATGCAGCACAATGCACATTCATCCCATGCGCATCTTGGAGCAGAGTAGGATTATTTAAAAAAAAAAAATTCCTCTGTTTTCTGCTTACATTCCTGAATTCCAATTTATTTATAATTTGTGACTCCAATGTGCAAGCATGATTCCGAAACTGACATAATATCAATTGCAGTAGCAAGGTAGACAGGGTCATGGAAGGGCCTACCCCTATGCATTCGTCCATATTTGATTCTACATCCATGAGTAATGTGGATTTCAATCAAGGTTCAACAATGCTTGGGAGTGAAGCTTTCTTCTCTAACCCATCAATGCTATCGGGTACTCCGTATACAACCAGTAATATGGTTGATCTCAATGGGGATGGATTCTTACACATGGGAAGTTTGGAAGGCATGCCAGGAACCACTGGTCAGTCTTCCATAAACAGGAGTATGTCAGACTTTAGGACAGTGTTCCAACCTAGTCAAGGTGCAGTATAATTTTCTGATTTTTTAATTATTAGAGCATGTTACATAATTTTTTTAATGGAAACATTTTCAACTTATGAGACCAAAGAATGTTTTCTGAGACCAAACTTGTGAACTTCATCTTAACCAATTGCATAATTCCAACATATGAAAAACGTGAAAAATTATTTTTTTCATCTCACCTGGGAATTCATGTTATGGATTAACTAATTTTAGTACTTCCATGCCTCGCAGGGAGTTTTTCTGGCTCCTCATTTTCTTCTTCCAGCATGGGTGCTTTTATGAGTACTCCCTTTCAAAATACAGGCAAGTGTTTTAGCAGATTATTGTTGTCATGATTTTTAGAAACTTATGTGATTAATATATGGCATATATTTAACATATGATTCTCTTGCAGGTGAGCGCAGAACTGTTGGACCTATCACAGAGCCTATGTATGATTCATATGAAGATAAGGTATTATAGTATCCTTTTTTATATGACTTGCAATTCAGTTGCATCTTGTGAAGCTGAAGCTAGAAAAAATGGACAGACTTTGTACACATGTCTAGTTAAATGTATGTTTGTATGCTGTCAAGAAGAGGCTTTATGTTCATTTCTGTTCTTCCAGCATTACTGTTCAAGGGCTAGCGGTCGAACTTGAGACCACACATGTTAACTTCACTAGGGGTCTTACATGTCATCACTTGTCTGACCCGGGACATAACACTTCTTGCCCAGTTTACAATGTACGTGCATTAAGCAAAAGCATGAAGTCGATAAGATTCATATAGTTCCATTATGCATTGCCCTCTCTTTTGCAGATAGCTGATTCAATATTTTTCCTTTTATCGAAAGGGCATATTAGCATGGAGTTTACTTACGTTACATCCATCCTACCCTCTCATGTCATGTCAACCACAAGCCTCAAAAAATTTGACACAAAATAGTAAATAAAATCAAACCTCTTGTATGGTTTGATTTAATCAAGCAGCACTTTATCACTGAAACTGAACCACTTTCCTTCTCTTTCAGCACATGGAAGAAGAAACACCTGATGAATTAAAACTTATGTTAAGGAATTATTGCATTCAGTGTGGACTAGTACAACAGGTCACCATTGTATAAGATCCTTAAAAACTTCTAATTGAATAGCTTACGAACAAAATTTGTAAGAGGCAAATTCATGCTCATCTTTTTATTATTAGCATTTCATTTTTTTTTTACGATCTTCAAATATATTTTTCATAGTTTTAACACTTTCTAAATAGCACTCATTTAATTGTTTGTATAGAAGTCCCATGTATATAAATATCAGCTTATGGATTGCTGAGCATCATTCTTTTAAGAGTGACCTGGTATTAGTATTTTCTAAGACATATCCTTCAAAAAAACACACATCTTTTTGTTTCTGCATAGTTGAGATAGAAACAGACCATCCCACACACTCCCAGATTTGAATTTGTATAGGCAGACTAGCTTTAATTTTAATTGACTTGAGAAGAAATTGATACTACCTTCAAAGCTCTTACTCTAGAATCCTTATTTAATATGCTACTTGCATTTGTTTGCCAATGCATAGAGAGAAGTGAGATGCTTTCCTCCCACGAAAAAGCATGCTTCAAAATTAAATATTCTTGTGCATATAAGTTATGTGGTTCTGGTTGAATTTACTGTATGGAGCATTGTATGGACCATGTGTTTAGGAACACTCCTATCAGGTGTACACTATCTTGTGTAAGAAAAGCAAAATTAAAACATGTATGAATTACATTACAAGGACTAAAAGCATGGAAGAACTTGAGTACACTCAATATATGTTTTAGAGTTGACATCTTTCACTTCTATGTGGGTAATTTTAAGTGTTAGTTGTAAATGGAAAATATTATTTATCTTATTTTCATAGATATTGTATAGTACTTTTTGTCAAGCTATCAAGGCTCTTTTTTATGCACTTATAAAATGAAAAGGTATGTCATTTTTAATTTTTCTTTTTTTGGGGTGGCAGTTCACCCAATAAGTTATTTCCATTTTGTTCTTTGGGTGGAAAATACTATTTTTCTTATTTCCCTAAATATTGTATAATATTCTTGTGAAGTTATTAAGGCTATTTCCATTTTGTTCTTTGGATGGAAAATACTATTTTTCTTATTTCCCTAAATATCGAATAATATTCTTGTGAAGTTATTAAGGCTGTTCTATGCACTTATGAAATGCAAAGATATGGCATTTTAAATTAGACCTCCATTTTGTGGTAACAATATTTTTTTGAGAATGGGTAAAATTGGTATTTTGAAGGGGCACAAATCTTTTAACATCATTAAAACCATATATAAAATAGTAAGTTCAAACAAACCATAATTGTTGGTGTAGGTTTTTATTTTCCTACTGGGTTAATTTATTTTTCTTTAGTCTTAATTTTTTCTTACACTTTTATTAAGCTTGCTTAGGATAATAAAGGGAGTTCATCATTTAATAATTAGGAGATAAGTGATGTGTTGTCCCCTTTTTTAAAGGGTAGAGCACTTTACACTTTTGGTGGTTAATTCTTATTGGTTGGATTTGCCACCTTTATCATCTTCTTAGTTCTATAAACTTACTACTTAGCTTGTATTTGCATACTTTTGTATATTTTTGTATACTTTAATGCATGCAATTATTATTCTGTAGGTTTGCTTTGAGCTTTTAATGCAATCTTGTCATTTTAACATTTGCACATCTTTGAGCTTTTAATGCAATCTTGTCATCTTGACATTTGCACATCTTTGAGCTTTTAATGCAATCTTGTCATCTTGACATTTGCACATCTCTTGGAATCTCGGGTCTATAATTGTGTTATTTCATTTACAGTTTTATAGCTTATTTCTTTCATAGAAGATCTTGGTTATTTAATCTATTTCAAATTTCTAACATGGTATCAGAGCTTAAATTTTGAAAGTTTTGAGTACTTAGATTTTTGATTAAAAGCTTGAAGTTTTTTGTATGATCTTGTAAATTCTCTTATGCTCTTCTCTTGTGTTTCAATATGATTTGGAGAATAAAAAATGAATTATAAAGATTTGTTAATCTTATATTTGCATGTGTTTTTGGTGAAATTTGGTGATTGCAGCTATTCTAGCTATAGTGGCAACATTTGTGATTGTCCTATTGCGTTCAGGAGGTTTGAGAAAGCTAGGATTCGATTTTGTTTCACCTAATTTGGCTGAATTATGACACGCATTGTAAACAAGAGTTTGAAGCTCAAATATGGTGAACAATCTTATGTATATTTTTGGCCAAAATGGACTTTTTCATTGCGTTCGTGAGGTTGAGACAAATTTTAACATAAAATTCAACTATATTCTGAGTAGGGAGTCAGCGAGGCAAAAAAAAATGGAAATAAAAAATTCATTTAAAAAAAAAAAACTACACTTTACAAAGCATTGAGCACTTAATATAGTGCAAGGGCTATAAGCCTTGCAATCCTTATATCGCATTGCCCACCAAGCGGTTATTTAAACCACAATAAGGAATACAGTTAATAGCAATTGCAAAATATTAACTGCTAGTGGTTATCACTAAACCATCCATGAAAATTGCCCAATTGCCACCCATTTGCCACCTAACGACCACTATTAGCATCGCCACCAATGCCATTAACGCCACTAGGGCCCTCCAAGTGGCCAAAATTGGTCCTTTTTTCGAACTTGCATTACTTCACCATAGTGTCGGTTTCAAAAACCATCACTAGAAAGTTGGAGATGAGTATTTTCCATCCACGAAAGTTTTGAAAAGAAATTTTGCCACTTTTTATCAGATATTACAGGTTGAAGTTGTATTTTTCTTCAACATGCCATAACTTTCACCTTGGTGCTCCGTTTTTTAGAAACAAATAGGTGTTGGAAAGGTATTGAAGAGCACTACACAACTACATGGCTCATTTTTTAGATTTTGTCCTTAGTTCATTTTGTATCAAAATTTGTAATTTTGACCATTGTAGGTCTATTAAGCATTGTATCTTGAAAAGGCTTTGTAAATGCACTAATAATAAAGTGTCAACATTGTAATATCTTGGAGGGGTGATTTTTAAGACTAGTGAAAGGGGGCATCTCTTGGTGTCTCTTTTACAGTTTTCTTTCTCTTTTCATTCACTCACAAACAATCTTCTTTTTTGTCTTAAATGGGTTAATCAATAGTTCCATATATGCCACAAAATGGCGACGACAACGGCGACGCTAGGTGGGAGCCAACAGATAGATTTCATTTCAAATGGCGATGGCGTGCAAGCCTCG
Organism: Sequoia sempervirens; assembly: GCA_007258455.2. Classification (NCBI taxonomy): domain Eukaryota; kingdom Viridiplantae; phylum Streptophyta; class Pinopsida; order Cupressales; family Cupressaceae; genus Sequoia; species Sequoia sempervirens. Next base: position 7,153 of record VDFB02284060.1, on the reverse strand, counting down.
GGTGTGGCTCTAGTGTCGCGAGCTGCTGGGGATTGTCGAGTGGCCTGCAAGGGCCCTTCTTCTCTGTTGGGCGTGCATCAGGCTCCTCCCTGTGTTGTTCGTGGGCTTCCCTTGAGTGGAGACTCTTTGGACGGGGGCCTTCACTCTCTTTCTAAGGCTGGGCGGTTGGGCGAGGGTTCTCCTTGTCCTCCTTCGATCTTGACTGACGACGTTTTGCAGAGCTCATGTGCTAGGGTTCCTCCTAACATTTGCTCTTAGCAGGTGAACGGTGATAGTGTGAATGTTGCACTACCTGGTGTGGGTGCAATCGTCCCCTCTCTACCTATTCTCCCCGTGTTGTCGTCTGCTCCTGCTTCTAGTGTTCCTGCTGGAGTCCCTAGCTTTAGGGTTGCTTCAGGAGGCCATCAAAAGTCCTCTAAGGCGGTTGCTAAGGATGATTCTTGTTCTTTTCTTGCTCCGGCTAGGGTTCGACCTTTGCCCTGTGCCTGTGCTTCCCCTGTTGTTGTCTGTGGGCCCAAAGTTGCTGAGAATGAAGATTTCTATTTGAGGCAGGGTGATGTTTGCAGGTTTAATGGCTTGTGGCCCTTCCTTCTAGATCTCCATGAGTGGGTCTCTGATTCATGGAAGCCTATTGTTTCTGGGCAGATTGAGCTCTATCCTAGTGCTAGGGGGTTTTTCTATGCTACTTTTGGCTCCCTTGCGAAGAGGGACTGTGTGTTGGATAGGGGGTGTATGTGGGGTATTCATTCGCTGTCCATTAGACCTTGGTCTCACTCTCTTAATCCTCTAACTGAGCCGCTGAATATCAGACCTGTTTGGGTCCATCTGCCGAATCTCCCTCTTCAGTTTTGGGAACATTCTTGTTTTGAAGCTATTGGGAACTCCATTGGACGCTTTCTGAAGGTGGACTCTACATCTCGGGATCTAGGGCATACTACGGTGGCTCGTATTTTAGTTGATTTGGACATCTCCAAACCTCTCCATGGTGATGTGGTTTTGATAGTGATGGACCAACCTTAGTCACAGTTGTTGGACTATGAGGGCCTTCCCTTTCGGTGCAGGAGGTGTTTCTCCATTGGTCATTTGGCCTCTAGTTGCCCTCTTGCTCACCGCAAGGGCGCTGCTACTTGGTGGAAGAATGCTCTCTCAGACCACCTCACAGTTGGTTCTCCCTCTTCAGATGATTCTTCCTCTGAAGAGGGCGACCCTCCAACTCCTTTGGTGTCTAAGGCCTCTCGGGTCCCTCTTTTGACTTTCCCTTCCATGGAACCTTTGGTGTCTAGATTTGTTGTTGTTGCGCTGGCGAATCTTGCTTGTCCCACGCTGATTGACGCTATTGATCCTTTAATTGCCCCTTGTTTCCTCTTCTACGTAGTTGGCTCTCTCACTGTGTGGTGGCTCCTTGCCTGAGGTGGCTATGTTGGATCCGCTCCTCGCCCCACTTGGGGGATTTCGATTTCGAGTCTTCCTGGTCTGTGGCGCTGAGGAGGAAGAAGGGACTACCCAAATCCGTCGCTTCTTCGTGGCCTAGGGTTTCAAGAGTCAAACTAATCCCCTCAGGTTCTGGGGTTGTCTAATTCTTGTTTGCTATTCTACAACTGTTGGTCAGTTATTTATGTTTCTTTCCTTGTTCATGTTTTGTTTTGAACTATGCTTCTCTTTGGCCCTGTGGGCTCCTATGTGAAGGTACAACACCCTATAAATGCTGCTTATCTTATAAAAAACAGTTCTCATATTAACACCCTACAACTATTTTGATTGGCAAAGTAAAATGTCACTCTACTTGAAAAGTATGGATTGTATAGGGTAACAATAAGACTAGAAACTGAACCAATAATTAATGCAAAAAAGCCAAAAATGGTTTAATAAGTGTAATGAAGCATTTGAAACTTTATGTATGTTTGTATCTCCAAATTTGCTCTTTCATGTTGAATCTTTGTTCACACCAAATGAAGTTTCGACAACATTGGAAAAACTCTTTGGTGCACAAGATGAATTACGAGGTTATCAATTGGAGAATGCGTCGATAGGTTTAAGAACTTCAAGTTTTGATACAATACAAGACTTCACCAAACTAAAGGCCATAAGATTGCAATTGAAACAATGTGGAATTGAGAAAGATGATAAACAATTGATCTTAAACATTCTCTCTAAACTTGGTCTAGATTATTCAATCTTTGTTTCTACATTCTATGCCACTAAGAATGCCTTGGGAGCTTCTTATACAATGCCTTCTCTTGATGTGTTTGCTAATGAATTCACAAAAGAACAAAACAAGTTGGTTCAAATGGGCACAATCAAATCTTCCAAGTTTAATGCTTTGGTTGCAAGTCAAGGCACTAAAGATCAAAAAGATAATGGCAAACAAAATAAGAAACAAAAGAACCAAGGAGAGAATGCTTTAGATGTATCTTTGTCTAATGTAGACACTAAACTTTCTTCAAATCAAAGAAAATCTAAGGAGAAGGTAAAATGTGCTTATTGTAAGAAACTCGGTCATGATGAACATAAATGTATGAAGAAAAAGATTGACCACCTCACACATCTTTTTGAGAAGAGGAATAAGTGGTCACTGAATGTTCATCTTCATCAACACAAGAATCTACTAAGACAAAGAAAAAAGGTCATCCAGACAAACATAAAGGAAAAACTCTTTGTGCTTCTACAAGTATTGGCCAAGGAGATGGCTTCTAGATTCTCAAGCTTCTTCATAGTCCATATTCTCTTTTTTGAGCCTTCTAATATGCCATCTATTTTGATGGGTAACAATACATATATGAATGTAATTAGGAAGGGATCTATTGATATAGGGGATGGCACTTTCAATGATGTATTATGCGTACCTCATTTGTCTAATAATCTTCTTTCCATCTATCAAGTTACTCATAGTGGAGCAGGAAAGACTATGGAATTTACTCCTGATTAAGTTCTTATTAAAGATTTGGAGAGCAAAGAGATAATTGCTATTAGGGTGGTCTTGACATTGATCCTTTGGATGATGATCACATTTCTAGTGTGGATTTTGATTTTCAGGAGGATTTTGGTTACTTGAACTTGGGTATTCTCACAAGTGATCTAGTTCTTGAACCTTGCATTCAATCTCCTCCACTTTAGATTCTAGTGTTGCTTCTTCAAAAGTTTCTAGTGTTTCTTTACAACAGGATATACATTGTCTTTCAAATTCAAATTTGTGGGATAATCTCTTGACAAGTATTTTAGACTTGTTCATGGAGACACATATTGCAAATTTGGGAGACATTATTGATTGTATTCATCTTCTCTTTGAAGAAATTGGTTCTTCAGTTGTTGTGAGGGAACACTGTGACCCTCTAGTTCATTCTCTACATGATCATTCCTTACGGTTTGACATGAGTGTGGATACTTTGGATCAACATTTGGAGGAGACATCTTCAAAGGAGATACTTTAGTCTTTGGCTGGTGTTGTACATCACTCTCCAGAAGATTTTGAGTTTTCATTTTTAGCAGTGTGGCCTACAACGCCTAATTTGATTGTGACAACTTTTAACATCGACATGGGGACACTTGAGCCGAGTTGAGAGACTCCATACATCTTGTGTTTTCTTCCTACATATTCCTTTCAAGAGCGAGGAGATAGCTTGCATATGCCATTGGTTTTGTTTCTTCCTAAAGAGAGGAACATTGTTCGACGATCATAGACCATCTTCTACATCTCGTTTCAAGCATCTACCATTGGATCTCTTTGGGGGGGCTTCTTTGTCCTTCCACTTCATTTCTCTCTCTATTATGGGAAGGGTGTACTTCCTTTTTGTGGGATGGGGTTTCTTCTAATTGGAGGGGAATTTTATATGTACATGGCTACCTAACATGATTTTATTTTCCGAGACCCATCATCTTTTACATCCTCCTAAGCTGCACTTAAGAGAAGTGTTGCTATAGATTTTTATTTTCCTAGTGGGTATTATGGGTATTTATTTTCGCTTAGTCCTATGTTTTTCTTACTTTTATTAAACTTGCTTAGGATAATAAAGTGAGTTTATCATTTAATAAATAGGAGATAAGTGATTTGGTGTCCCCTTAAAGGGTGGAACACTTTCCACTTCTGGTGGTTAATTTCTATTGGTTGGATTTGCCACCTCTATCATCTCCTTAGTTCTATATAAACTCACTACCTAGCTTGTATTTGCATACTTTTGTGCATATTCTAGCATATTCTTGCATACTTTGGCATCCTGTACTATGATGCATGTAATCATTATTCCGCAGATTTGCTTTGAGCTCCTAATGCAATCTTGTTATCTTGACATTTGCACATAAATTGGAATCTCGGGTCTTTAATTGTGTTATTTCATTTACAATTTTATAGCTTATCTCTCTTAGAAGATCTTGGTTATTCAATCTATTTTAGATTTCTAACAATAACTTAGAAACTAACTAGACAAGCCGCAACAATATTGAGGCACAAAGCAAAAGCAAAGATCTACCAAACACTTGCATCAATAATTTTTGGTTGTACATTTGGATCTTAGTTCTAAAGAACTTTGGTTGCCAATAGCAATTGCATTAGTTGTTTTTCTAATATGCATTTCCTTCATATTTGGTCTTCCTCTCTATGTGACCACCTCAATATCAGCCACCCTCCTAGTTCAAGAGGTAGAGAATTAATGCCTTTTCATTGATCATCCTTCCTATCAATTTTTGGAGACTTATATTTAAGTAGATCCCCAAAAGAACCTTTACATTACATTGAATAGAATAAAAAGTTTACAATGGAATATAGATAGTTTTTTAACTAATAAAAATGAGATAAATATAGTTCCTTTTAAATTGGATCTGGTTAATTATAAATTATCAAAGTCTCACCTTTAATATTTTTTTTATGACTCCTAAATATCTAACTCAAGTTAGTTAAAAAATATTATTTTCCATTGTATAAATATAAAACAAAACAAATTACCCTATAATTAAATAAAAAAATGGCTAGAATAAGAACTACTTGTAAATAATATTTTGCTTTCTTGGTCATGATCTTTCTTACATGCTACCATTTTATCTCTAAGCTTCCCTTTCCTTTAGTGTTCTCCTTTACCACTTTCGACACCATTCGACTAGGGAAAATATACTCAAACCTTATGAACTACCTTTTTGATTGGGAAGATGTATATGTCATATATTTTGTGATTGTCTTTAAATTGCTTTTAACTCGTGAATTTTGAAACAATTTTTTTCTCTGAATAAACTTTTTGCTTTTCTTTCAAACATCTTTGTAAAGTATTATAATAAATTCAAATAGGACTCTACAGTCCTAGCAGCTTTCATAAAAGTAAGTGTTGGAAAAATCCTTTGTACAAATGCTCATTCAAGAGAATGTAATGTTAAGAGAATCTGAAGTTCCATGAAAATTGAGCACTGCTGTGACAATTTTCTCAACATATCTCTCTAAGCCTATTTTTCTTCTAAACATCTTTGTAATCCAAAAAAGCATAATAATTTAGAGATCATAATAGAACTCCACAACTCTTGGTAGCTTCAAATTTTTAATTTTGCATCAAGAAAATTAATAACAAGTTCTAAAGCTTCTACGTTTAGCAACAAGATCAAGCCTCTACAAACTAATCACACAAAAAATTAATGCTCATCCAGACATGACCTCACCTCATTCTTCTCTCATGTATCTAAAGCAAGGTCCTTTTCACAATTATCTTCCTACAATTTGATTATAGGCTTTTTTTTTATTGATTGATTATACTTTTCTTGAAGCATGACGTTTATGAATAAATGAAAGAAAGGCAAAAGTTACATAGAGTTATATCCGAACTAAATAATATATAATATCGTTAGACATGCCTTATGTATGAAGTTGGTATGAATTGATATAATATCAAAAGCACCGAAGACTGTGAACACCAAGAGTGGAAAACATTCTATAAGGTCGAAACTCCATTAGTTAGAATTCTAAGCGTCCTTTTATCTCTTCTACTTTCAAAGATAACGACCTTGGGAAATTCTCTTTAGTTGGAATCTTTAGCATATTATATCTCAGTCAATGTACACACATTTGTGGATTTTTTCTTCATTTTAAAACTAAAAATCATTTCAATTAAATAATTAAAAAGTTTTTCATACGACTATTAAAATCTTATGTTCAATTATGTCATTCATAAGTCAAATTATAGAGTTCAATAATGTTATTCATAAGTCAAATTATAGAGCACCTCAAACATGAGTTGAGCTAATAATTTTAGCTGTAATAAATAGCAAAATTTCTTTCCCCGATACGGACACAGTAAAGTCAATCTTGGCCAAAGTTTTTGTTCATCTGAGTTAGAGCTATGCTGAACATCGTAGCCTCTACTACATTATACTTCATGGCCAATTCCATATTGGTGGAGTCCTTTTAGTAAATTCTGTTTTCTTATTTTCGAATATTAAAACATCATCTCAATAGACAAACTGTAAAATTTGAAAACATATGAATGAGTCGGAATTGTATGTCTCTCAAGACACAACACACTAAATGTGTGTGCTGATATTTAACAATGATATTTACTATTTTATTAGTACTTGCCTTTAGGCAATACTATTATAATGAGTTTTGTTTTCTTAGTTAATTAGTTATTAACAAGTTAGCTTTCAACCAATCAAAACAATAATTTTTTAGAAAAAATACAAAATTCAATTTTATAAAGTGAACTTGTAAAATATTTAATTTTATAAATTATAAAAATTAATTTTCATGAATATGATTGATTAAAAGATTTTGTGTGTTATTGACAGATTTTTAGGAAAAGTGAAAGTTAACTAATATTTTATGTATTTTTCATAAATTTGAACTATTACTTTACCTAATTATTTTGCTGAAATGGTGGAAATAGACATTAATTTGGAGTTAAAATTTTTGAGACATTCATTGCAATTTGCAATTAACTGCAATTGTGGCCTAGAAGTTTGACTTTGTCTGCTATTTGAAGTGTTCTAATTTCTTGCAGGTTTGTACTCTCCAATGTAACCCTTCACACCTGGCATAAAGGCTAGGTCAACTCATTAGTAACATGGTTTGCATTTATTAAAAAAAACATTACTTTTGTTTTGTTTTCCAAAAATTACGTGCAACCTTGAACCACCAATGGACATCCACTATGAAAACATTGTTTTCTTCAAACTCCTTCAACAT